>BMAO01038415.1:0-121836 GCA_019973975.1 Trichonephila clavata
TGTATATAAATTGTAAGAAATGACGTGTTATCAATCTTCCAAACTGGTACACTCATTATTTAACCAATCATTATACTGAAGATGAAAATGCAAGAAAAAATATTACTAATTTATCGCATTTTTAATCTTTTAACTTAATTAGTATATTTCAGTTATATGCTTTGATTTTTCCCGCGAGTCAATTTTTTGAGTTATTATTGCATTATTTATTGTAAGCAGTCCATTGTGGTAGAAGCACTGTTAAAATGAATATGTATAAATGTATAGCGTAACAAATAACAATTACTTCCAATTTAACTATTTTCATTATTATTTACGTTTTTTTAGAGGTTTTATTTATTAGCAACGTACCTAATATTACATTATTTTATTGTAATATGCTTTGCAAATAATAAGAACAGAAATATTTATTATTATTATGAATTTTTTTTCATAAATGCATTAATTCTTATATTTTCTTAATGTGAGTCTTAAATAATATCATAAGTCACAGAAACATGATAAATGCAAGCTTAGTTATCATCTGATGTGATTTACATGTTATCTTTACATTATATTATTTATTTTTATTTATCTTTTGTTATCTTTGTGCTTTATACTTTAACTTTATTTTTATAAAAGTTGGAAATCTGGTCAAAATTTGTTGTAGCAAATTTGGGTAAATCATTGCTCGGCTGCTATGGTGATAAACAATAAGTGTATGAAAAGAATTTTTTCAAAATTCAAATAAAATTTTCTTTGTAGAACATCGTGAAATGTATACTCCCCCCCCCCAAACAAAAAAATATATATTGTGTACCTAAACTTCAAAATATATACTGCTTAAAACAGAATCAGTTTCAAAAAGTTGCAATACTTTCTTGTTAATATAGTGTTCTATAATAGTAAGAAGAAAAATATAATTGTAAATAAATCAAACCGTTCAAATGACTTGCAATTATATTAATGACTTGAATTAATAGTAAATTTGAAAAAAATAATTTTAATTGAAAACATTTCAAATAACAAAAATTTATATAAAAATAAAAAAATAAATAAGGTATATAAAGTAATAATTATATTATTATTATTTTGTATAAATTATTATTTAAATATTTTGTTAATTTCTTATTATTTTTTTAATAATTTTTATTTGTATTTTAGAATTTTCTGTAATGCGCATTAAATAATTCTATAATTTACGCTAGAATATATCTACCTTTACCCCTTTAAGTAAATAAGGCACTTTAAAAATTTAGTTTTACTTGTTAAACATTTAGAATCAGTTTAACATAAACATACTTACACTGGCAAATAGATAAGATCTCTGTAATTTTCCTTTTAAAACTTATTTTAAATAATTATCTACTAAAGACATATTTAAATGTTTATTTTTGCTATTTAATCAAGGTTTATGCTCTAAAACAACTCTCACACTTTCACCATTTAAATATTGTAATCGCTATTTCGTAGTGAATATTTGAAGAATCTCATTTAGAAAAATTAAAATATTCAAATATATTCCATTGCTTAGAATCAAAGTATTTGCTAAAACAACTAGACCCCGTAATTATGGACGGTTTGAAACGACTTTTTTGAAACGATTTCCTGTTTCAATCATTTATTTAAAGCGTACTTACACATTTCAAGATCCAAGTACGTAAAATAATCACTTTACTTATAATACAAGTTTCAAACTTTCCGAATGGCATTATAATTTTAAACACCACGGTAACAAATTCTCCTTAAATTTCTTGGGAAATCATATCTTTCGATTTCCGAAAACAGATCTAAAATTCACAAACACCAAACACTCTTCGAATATTTACAAAATACGAATTTAGAATTTATTTTCCACTGCAAACAGCGAGAATTCATGTTCCTTCAGGGATGTTTCCCGTATTTACGAAGCAAATATTAGGAAGGTAAAAAAAAACTGTCTCCCGCTTAGCCGTAAGAGCCGAAATTATACGATGCTAACGACAAGCACAATTTCAGCCCCTTATGCATAATAATAAGACATTTTATTAGTTTTCCTTTTCTAATAAATGGGATCACACTTTCTTGCCGCAATTTAAGTATGAATAATGAATCTTTCAATCCGTTTGATATCTATTAAAAGAGAGCTTATAGAGGGAAAATGTGCAGGGAAAAAATTCAATTTTTTTCCCACGAGGGGACGGTTTGGATCTCGCACACACACACACAAATGGTTTATTTATTCAATTCAAGATGACGCAGTATGGGATATGTTTTCCTAAATAGCTGTGCCGTTACAGGAATATATTTTAGACACCGGTAGCGTCGTTAGAGAGCAGTGTTTTATAAATTGGTGCATAGAATAGCACACGTAAGTATGTAATGGCATTAGGAATTTGTTCAATATGTACCGATTAGAATCGGCTGGTTCGGTTTTTCCCCATAGGGTTTTTTAAAATTATGTTTTGAAGTGGTGATTCGGAATAGTTGAAATCGATATAATGTATAGGTATGCATAAGTTCTAATAATTTTAAAATATAAATATTTTACTTATTAAGTTGAAATTATACACATATAAAATTGAAATTTAGTAGAAAGGTTATAAAAATATACGGGATTTAAGTAATAAGGAATTAGCTGCGTGTGTAGTTAATTAAATGAGAGTAATTTATTTGAAATTAAAAAGGTTTATTTTTAGGACTCACCCGATCAACGTAAACGATTACTACATGGATGTTTCACTTGAAAATATCACTGCTTTTCCCTATAGGGATTTTTAAATTATCTTTTGAGGTGATCATTCGGAATAGTTGAAATTGATATAATGTGTAGGTAGACATAAGTTCTAATCATCTTAAAATTTTAACATTGTACTTATTGAGTTGAAATTATACACATATAAAATTGAAATTTAGTAAAAAGCTTATACAAAAAAATACGGGAGCTTAGTAATAAAGAATTAGCTGCGTTTGTAGTTAATTAGCTGAAAGTAATTTATTTGAAATTAAAAAGTTTTTACTTTTAAGATTCCCCCAATCAACGTAAGCGATCACTACATGGATGTTTCATTTGAAAATATCGTTGCTTAGTAAAAAAATGTATGAATATTTTAAAATAAAACTTCTCTGGCAAAATATTTGTAAAGATTCTGTAAATACTCATGTTTGCTATATAAATTCAAGTTTCGTATTACTAACATAAATATAAAATAAAAATTCGTTCAAGGATTATACTAAAATGAGTTATCATACCAAAGATTGACTCGAGTTTTATAAATTTAAATTTCTCACATCGTAAACAATAATATATGTATATCAGAGGCTCTTAAACTGTGGGCCGTAGACCCCCGGGAGTCCTCAACGCTTTTCTAGGCATTCCGCGAAATTTTTTCAATTAATGTTAAAATGTTTCTCTTTTAAAGGCTCTTAAAGGCCTCGTGGAAAAATTAAAAGGTGTGCCCTTCGAGACTAGATCACTAAATTGCTAGAACTATAGATCACTAGTAAATGTCAGGCTGATACATTAAGGTAGGGAAGGGGGCTGCGCTGATCAAAATTTAAAGAACCACTGCCATACATATGGTCAATAATAAATAAATTGTGCATTTTAATTAAAAAATTATAAATTCTTATATTAATTAAAAAGTATGTCTTCTGCATGTTAATTAAAATTATAAATTGAGTACATTAATCACAAAAAATTATACATTATGCACATAAATTAAAAAGTTATAAACTGCATACATAAATTAAAAAATTATCATTTTTATAACAGTAATGTGCTGATCGAAATTTTGAAAAACCGCTGATATACATGATTTGGACAATTATAAATAAATTGTGTATTTTAATTTAAAAAAATTATAAATTGTGTATAGTAATTAAAAAATTATAAATTGTGTATATTAAATGAAAAATTATAAATTGTATATATATTAATGAAAGGCTATAAATTGTGTATATTAATTTAAAAGTTATTTATAAATTGTGTATATTAATTAAAAATAATTTTTATTATTGTAATGCTCTGATCGAAATTTAAGAAACTGCTGATTTTCCCGATCTCGACAATAGTAAAAAAACTGTGCGCATTTTCATCAACAATTATAAATTGTGTGTATATTAATTAAAAATTATAAATTGTGTATATTGATTAAAAATTATAAAGTGTCTATATTAATTAAAAATTTATAAATTGTGTATATCAATTTTAAAAAATTATAATATTATAATTGTAATGCCAATAATCTACAAATTAGAATAATCATTGCTAAAAACAATTTTTAAAACGCTAAAGCAAAATTTAAATTTAAATAAACAGATTATTTATTCCTGCCCAGATTATTTAAAATAATAATTAATGAGATACCTATTTGTTATGCAGCATCGTAATTTAAATTAAGCGATTTTTTCTTATAAAAAAAAGTTGCTTGACTTTCAGGTTTTTTTTTTTTTTTTTTTTTTAATTAAAATGTAAGGAAACATAAGAAAACCGTTTGATTTGTAGTGTAATTTGTTGTTTCAATATACATTTATAAAAAGAATAATAATTAATAGAATAATATTATGTATATCACACAGAAGCATATATATAATTATGTAATATATATATGTGTGTGTGTTAAATCTTTCAAGATATGGAAATGAAATAAAAGATATTTCTATTATTTAAATTTTACATCTGAGAGAAAACTGTGTACACACACAACTTTTTCTTGTGATTTAGTTCTAAAACAGCACAATAGATGGCAGTACATGTCCATTCGAAAACAATCTGATTTTTGCAGTTCTATTTTATTCTTGGAAATTACAACGAAAGAAAAATTCATAAATTATAAAGTTTCAACGAATTTATTTTCAAAATATAGAAACCTTATTTCTTCATTTCCTTCGTATTATTTTTACATTTCATTCTTGGTGTTTTGAAAAAAAAGTTATTTAACAGTCTAAATACTTTCAGCAAATATATTAAAATATTTCATAAATAATACAGCACAGTCCTTCGTTTTTTTTTTTCCCACGACGAATCTGCCTCCAAATTTTACTAATGGCTGGGCTATGTAAGACACTGAATTAAATATGAATATAAACTATAAGCTTGTCCTTAAATAATCTCGTGTATTATTTTTTCGCTTCAATTTTTAAATGTAAATCAGATTCTTTTTATTAAAATATAAATTATTCCAGATTTTTCTACGAATATTACAAAAAAATATTTTTTTAAAGTTGCAATTTAACTAATTAGTCAATTAAATCTAATTAACTCATTTCAGTACGCAGAAAATATGAATAAAGATAAACATTATTTAATTATTTAAATATTTAAAGGTATCATCTATAAAAATTCTATTAAAAGTATCATGGGTTATTTTCATCCCAATAAATTGATTTAATTTTTTTAAATCTAATAAAGGCGCGTCATTAAGATTATATATATTACAAAATTATGTACTGTGTAATAATTAAATTTTTTTTTTAAATTTTTGGTTATATTTCATGGGTAAAATTATAGGTACCAAGCTCTTCATTAAACCATATAGCATTGTTTAATTTATCTTTCTACGAATTTCTATTTATAGAGGAAACGCGTTGTTACTTGAACTAGAAATAAAAACAAAAACGCTTACGTTTAATTGAGCGAAGGATACATATTTCATCATCACTTAAAATTTCAGCACTTTCTTCCATGTCTGTCCTTATCAATTAGGTCTGTATAGTCTTTCACCACATCAGCGTGTTTTACATTGCACTTTTTACTAATGCTTGTATTAGCCACATATTCGATAAAATTAACCGCTCCTTGCGCAATTTTTAATTTTTTTTCTTTCGTTTTGTTTCGGGGGAAAGCCATATAATACAATTTTCTTCATAGCAGTAAAATTCATTGATAAAATAATTTCTACTGTTAAAATAATTATTTCTTTACATCTTAGCCACAAATTATTATCCTATTAAAGGCAAAAAAATTTAACTATGCTCTTAACAGGCCTTTCTTTATTTAGAAGCTGAAGCAAATAAAATACATCTTACCATAAACCAGAACAAAACCCAAATTCATATCAAGTACCAGTTTCAATGAACCTTATTTTGAAATAGGAGAATATAGATTTGAAGCTGCCAATGATTTCAGATATTTAGGCTATGAACAAAACACACACACTCAAAGATATAACCCCAAAAGTTCGCAATAGAGCCACTGCTGGTAACAGATGTTTTTTATGGATTTCAAAAATATTTAAAATCTAATTTCATCAGCAAAAAAACCAAACTGCTCATTTACAGATCATTTATAAAGCCCTGTGACGTTTCCCGCCACACAGCTGTGAATCGGCTTCTTTTGTGGATAGGATCACCACGTGCAACGACATCTGCACCCTTAAAATATTGCGCGATCTTGGACAATGCCTCTGTAACCCTTGACACCACGAGAACCCCTACTCCGTCCACGAGCCGGAGGCAACACGAGAATAAAGGGGGCCGACCGCAATGTTCTGAAAAAGCCTAGAGAAGGCAGAGAGAGGAAGACGGTTGAAAACTTTCGTAGAGTCGAGGCGTACCTCCACCCTCACAAACAACAGAATTCGGACTCTAATAATTCTAAACAATAGTTTAATAACTTCAGAGTATATATACTGTAATTAATAGTAGCGACGTAAATAAACTAAATATTTAAATTAATAAATATCGCGCCACCTTTATTTATCTCAAACGTCACAGCCCATTCTCACATACGTTGCAGAAACGTGGGCGATGACTTAGAGAGACATAAGAACCAATTTAGAAGTTAATAAATTTTTTTAAAGAACCAGGTATTGTTAAATGTATGGTAATACAAAGATTAAAATGGGCAGGACACCTAATCAGATTGAACGACAATCAATTTACAAAAAAGGTCTTTGCGGCCAGCAGTGGCGTAACGGAGAATATTACTCCCCCCCCCCCGCAAAGTCACGTTTTGAACTCCAATGATCTTACAACGGATTGCAAAACCATAAGCTTTCGGCCCGCTTGGAATCCTGCCCTCTCCTCCATCCACAATGCGAGGGTTGCGGGCTTAAACATTACGCCACTGGTAGACAAACCGTATGGTACTCAGCAAAAAGGAAGACCAAGACTCAGGTGAATCAAATACCTGAAAAACTCTATTAATATACGGGATAGCCCTACGTGCGGGACGCGAGCATATCCAAGTCCAAAATAAAAGATTTAAAATATTACAAATTTACTGTTACAAATTTAAATATTTTTAATACACACATTTACACTGATATAATGTACGTATAAATGTATCAATATTGTCTAATGCAGTGGTTCTTAAACATTCGATCGCCCTTCCCTCCCCCCTTTGATCATTGCAAAATTGTTAACGACATCATTGTAATCAAAATTCATTGTAATATCATTTTGAGTACGTAGTAATATTAAACTGCTAAGCATTTCTTTTTCCATATATCTCATTTCAGTCTTCTCTTAAAGGCAAAAATGCTTTCTCATGATTCATTTCGTGGAGGTAAGTTCGCTGTAATTTCAATTGTTTTCTCTTCTTTCGCCTTCCAATTTTTTGCGCCCCCAAATCTGCTGCGCCCTAGCCATGTGCCTAGCATGCCTAAGCGGAAAGGCGGCTTGGTCATAAACAAATTTATATACAAAATTAAATGACTTATCTTGATAATTTGTACGGTTTACAATCAAGGTTGTATTGGAATATTAGTGTCAAAGTACATTAATATTTCATTCAATACATCGTTGCTGTATGAAGGGGGGCGTGATGAAAATTTTGATTGAAAATTGGGTAGCAAGTAGTGAAAGTTTGAGAAGCAGTGCATTAATGTCAGGAACTGGAAAAGTCATGCCAGAACAAGACAACCTGGAGTAGAATTTTTCGGAAGGCCAAGATTCATCCTGAGCTGTTGTGCCGTTGAGGAAGGAATAAAAAAAATATTATAACTACGCACTTAACAACAAACGAAAAATCTCCATGAAACATATATTTTTTTAAAAAACTTACACACTTGGATATCATAGGTGTGTTGCCCCCAAAGATGAGTTCTTTTAGGCTACTCAAGGTGCATAATAAAAAAAAGTCACCTTTTTTTATGATAACGATATCCATTTTGATACCATAAAAAGTTACAGGTAAAATCAGTGTTAAAAATAATTTGATTTTTTAAATAGTATTAGAAGAAGACAATTTACAAAAGGTGATTTTTCATCCTTAATACTTTTTAAGGGTTAAAATTAATTTTATATATCTACAATAAAAATTGTTTAATTGTAATCATTTCAAGAGTACAGTTGAATTTAATGATATATATAGGTATTTAATTTAAAAGTAGTGTGTGGATGTTGCCCTTGCAAGTTGTATATTTATTAAGTAGGACAAAAAATTTCAATTAAATTTTTTAAGTATTTATTTTACTATAGATTTATTTATTAAAATTTTTTAATAATATTATAAGTAGTAAGGGAGCAGGCGTCTCTTTCGATGTCATTAATTTTAATGTGAAACGTGATCTTTTGTTCTTTTTTTTGACATGAAATGACTATAACAAAATTAAAATAATATTTGTCCATTAATATAATATTCATTTAATTTATAAATGGTATAATACAAACTATCAAAATAATCTGTCTTTAATTTTTGTTTTCATTTAAAAACATTGTAAACACAAATAAGTACCGTTAAAACATTATTCTGATCATCACAACTTCAGACATAAACTGTGCGCAGCCAATGGAACGTGTCAAGATTCACTGACCAGGGTGGTGGGTATAAAGTTGGAAAGTTTGGCTATCTTGGAATATAACCTTCGTTACTATGATGAGTAAAACGCGCGATTTATGTGTCTAACAAAAGGAACGGTCATTGGCTTTCGGCCCAAAGGTGGAAATATTTCTGGAAACCGTGCAATTTTAGAACTATTCGGGTGCTTCTACGGTGGTAGCGTACCGTGACTGGAGTAACGACACCACTGAAAATAAATGATGTGGAAATTAAGATTCCCCTTGTGTCCTCGATGTGAGAGGAGGACGTCAATTGCGTTGGTGTGTGAAAACTGACCGACACGCTACATTTGAACAACCAATGTGATAAACGAACTAGGACAATTTCCAGAAATGCATCTAAGATGAAAATATATATGGAGCTCCGATGTTAACGAAGTTGCATCGGTATAATCGGCTTCATTTTGCGAGGCAATACTAGAAATGAAATGTTTCTGATTGGTTGTAAGTTGAGATTCATGTTCTCCACTGTATCGAAAGAATGAATTTTTCGATGTCATCTGAGAAATGTTTGAGAGCAAATACTTTGTAGCTATTACTGGAAATCACAGCATGGAAAAAACACATGCAGAAAGTATACCCAACTGTTTGGATTCTGCATTAATTGTTGTCAATCATGTATACCAATACATGTTAACTATATTGCCTCAGAAGGATAGGATCTTGCAACAGACGAATTTCACGTGCCATACGTTTACAACTGACCTAGAGTTTTCTGAGGAACACAACAAAGACTTCCAACTATTCCATTGACCTCTGAATTCAACAGATGTAAGAAAAATAGTATCTTCTTGGAATCTTCTCGATCAACATGGTTGCAGTAAAAACATTTCATTATGCACAGTTCCACTTTTTCGGTTGGTATGCTGTCGGCACGGTCTTAGATATATATGGTATTCTTCAAAAATTATTATTGGCTCACTCCCGAAAAGTCTATTGATATTGATAGTCAAATGGCGATGGTCACGAACTCATGGCCTACATAATTTCTTTGCATCTTGATTTCGTGTTCTTGTGCAACCACCGTGTAAAAGAATTGATGCACGTGGATTCTGAGGAGAATGAAAATTTTCGCGTTTGTGCGGAGTAGAAATTCAAAGAGTGAGGTTCTCGCTCAGGTGGCATCCATCTCACTTGACAGAGGTTCCAAATTACCAGATCTGCTGATGATAACCCACGTGTTGTGATTTAAAACGGAACTATAATAAAAATTCAAATCAAATACAACTCGCAATACAGTATGAAAATTTTACAGCATGTCCATTCTCTCTAAAGAATCACCCATATCACTATCTGATTTTAGGTTAAGTCCCATACTAAAACAACGCGAGGGTAAGTGAATGCTGAGATTCACATATAAAGCAGCAAGAGGGCTTCTGGTGACGGACTTCGTAATTTTGAACCGTTGTCGAGGACGATATGTGAACTGGCATCCTCTGTTCAAACTTTAACACGACGTCAGCGGAAGAACTTTGAGTCACGACAGAGTTAACGAGCATTTGCCTTTCTACACGACGCGTCTTCAGTGGCACCAGGCACGATTTCATGACACCTCTGGCCCACTAATCCGTTACCATAACTAGTGCTCTCCAACCATTTTATAGCCGCGGAACGGGCAATGTTTGATAATTTTACGATAGCCTGCTGAGGGAGTGGGACGATGATTGTTTATGCATTTAATTTAATTTTAACTTTGTATTTAAACATGCCTTCGCGACAGTAGCGCACGCAAAAATTTCAAGGGGAGTATCCATAGTTGAAAGTCCCCAACTCGTATCATACCTCAAGACAACTTCAATTGATTCTTCTGATTTTGTTAACAAAAAACAGTAAAAAATAAATTACTGAATTAATAATTAGCATAAATTAATAAAATAAATTGTTAATTACAATACTTAATTTAATTTTTCGTTTTATATATATAGGATTATCATCAATCAAAAAAAAATCAAGGCCTTTGGGGTGTCCGGCCCCCAGGACCCGTGTGTGCACCACGCCTTCAGAATAAAATCAGCTGTACCAAAAATGAATATAAAGTGATTTACATGGAACATGAAGTGATTTACATGGAAAATTAATCAAACCGAGAGAAATCCATCAAAGTAAATTTAGTGAAAATAATTTAATGTTCCTTGTGCGTCCCAGCCCTATTTGATCCACAGACCAGCATCGGTTCGCGACCCGGGAGTTAAAGGCCACTGACCATAACCACTAGGCTATAGTGGTCATGAAGCAACGCGAGGGCAATTGGTAATGAACTCGTTATTTTGAGCCACAGTCAAATAACGAGAACGAGGACCAAGTCAACATCACGTCAAACATTCACATCACCGGGTGTTAGGGATATCTTAGCTCTAATTTTTGTACTCTTTGATGTATAAAAATTATTCTAAATTAGTACATAGATTAAATTGATTATCGATTTGTATTAAAAATAATCGATTATTACTTTTAACTTATATCGATTATTATTTTTAATTTACATCGATTATTATTTTTAATTTATATCGATTATTATTTTCATTTTATATCGATTATTATTTTTAATTTATATCGCTTATTATTTTTAATTTATAATCGATTTGTATTTAAAAATAACATAAATAATCAAAAAGTAGCAGAATTTAACCCTTTTAAAATAAAAAAAAATAATCATATCATGCCGTTCAAGTATCCCAACAGATTCAAATATATACTTATAAAATCTAGGCATAGCCCCTTTTCTACAAACACCTTTATATCCCCTCGTCAATTCATCTCTTTCACAAGTTCGCCAAAGATCATTTACAGAGTTACTTACTTTTTAAAAAAAAGTAGACAAAAAGAAGAGTTTCACTATCCTTAACCATCAAGTCGCTTTCTCTTGAAAGAGCCAACAAAAACATCTCTGCGCCAATTACTCTGCTTGAGCCAGCTCTATATTCTGGGCTCACTTCATTATGCTTGACATTTGAGCCTCGACTCTCTAATAAAGTTAGCGCCTTCCCCATTAGACCAGTCTCTAATGAGACAAAGTCTCACAACTCACGGGGCCTAATGGAAGAGCATCTAATGCAATATTTTGTACCGGGATATCCCAGGGACCGGAGACAAAGGTACAGCCCGGAGGGAAATATGAGAAGTTGGGGCTCGAGATTAAGGTTGAGTTTTACGCTACCTTTTAGATCGGAAAGTAGTTTTGACTTTGATTCGAGAATTGATTGCTTGTATAGTACGCATTTTAACTGTAATACGTTATGTGGTAGCAATAAAACTTAGTTGAATAAAAGAAGAAAAAAAAAGTTAAGCAAACAAGGTGAATGCATTTAAAAATACTAGTGACTAATATTAGGTTACATATATAAGTTAAGTTGCTATTGACTCATAATACGTTATTTAATTTAAATTACTATTGACTGCCATTACATTATTTAATTTAAATTATTATTGCCTTATATTAAGTGTAAATAATATACACTATCTGATAACAATAGAATTATAGTGAGTATAGAAAAAAGCCATAATAAGCATTGAAAAGGAAGTAATGAATTTAGAAAATAGTATTGACTAACGTTAAGTTATTTAAACCGTAAAAGCCACCGGCGTATATATACGTCTCGCTCAGCCAAAGTGTTAAATGCCCAGTACGTGTATATACGTCTTTCCAAAATGCAATAATTTTCTTCGAGCTGCCATCAATAATACTATTTCGCAGGCTTTAGAATGCAACAAAATGACCTTGTCAAGTTTGCTAAGAATTTATTTATTTCAAAGAAAAAAATTCGCTTGTTTATACCTTTTCTTTCCCCCTAAAAATAATATTGATGTATACACATGCACGTTATTCGCCGGTTATAAAAATGATAGATTCATAAATAAAGAAATGAGCTTTAAAAAATTAATTTTCTACAAATATTCAAATATTGTTTACTTTAAAGAAATGACATACCTTTTTTGAATTTTTGCCGCTGGGTAAGATGAAAAGTTCGTCATATTTGTCTTCCGTTATAACTTCCGATACATCATCGAATTCTGCTTCATTTTCACTCACATTGGAACTTTGATCCATAAATAAACAATCATCTTTTTTTTCTGTTCTATCTAGAGAGATTGTTAGATATACTACATTTTAAATGATTTTTGAATTATGTTGCTTTTAATTTCATTCCATGTTTTTATTATCCACTTTCAGTCATTTCTAGATCATCATGATGCTTTTTGGCTTCTTTTTGTATATGTTTTTTTCACCTTTTAACATCCATATATCTCTAATACCTCTTTCATGCGCTTTAAGTACAATACAAAATGACTTCAAAAGATAAAAACATTTTACATGTAAAAATTTCATGTTTCTTTTAAGAGAAGGGGGGGGGGGTGCGTTATATGGCTAATATAACTAAAAATTCCAAAAATGCTATTAAAAAGTATATTTGTGTATTATAGGTCAGAGTATTTGGAACATTTTAATTTAGGAACTTTTTGAATATGTTTTAAGAGAACCTATTGAATTTCGTGATAATATTTCAGTATGATGAAATGTTGTAATAGAGCTATATTCAAATCAAAGAAAATACGAGTACTAGAAAATAAATGCGACCGAGGAAAATTAGAAGTTAAAATTGACTCTTTAAATACGTTTTAGGATGCTACGTAAATTTAATGTTCATTAGAGAACTGATTAATTTATTTATTCAAGAAAACAGGAATACTTTGATTAATTTTAATAAAACAGTAGTAAATGATACAAGAATTCACTGAGGTAGTTTGAGTAGAAGACGTACGAATTAATATCAGACAAAATAGGCATTTTTGATTTTAGAACCAATTTAAATGTACATTTAAAAATATTTCGATTTTGCTAAAATAATAAGCCACCAAGGGAGGATATTGATTCTTTTACTAACAAATTGGTTAACTTACCAATTTTAAAAATTCTATTTTAATTCAGCATACAAACTTGTGGCCGAAGTGTCACTAGTTCGAGTATTGGTGTCACTAAAGACCCACTCTGTAAAAGGGGTCACTAAAGACCCACAATGCACGTTAAATCTCTCGAGGATCAAAGTCCTCCCGTTGGTATGGTAAGGTATTAACCTCGTCACTTGACCGAGATTTAAAATGACTATGTTCATTCCAAATAGTCCTCATATTGCTTTAATATTACTCTCTATCTATTTTAGTTTAATTTGTTTTCCATTTACATTGCATTGTGAGGCAACACGCGGGCTATTGGAGATGACCTCGTAATTTTGTGTCACGTTCAAGTGACGAGGATGACATTTCAGCTGATACCCTTTCTCCAAACTTCACACCATGCCGATGGTTGGACTCCGAGTCCCGATAGATTTTACGTTTTCAGGTAATAATTTAAATTATATTTTTTATGAATAACATATTTGACGAAATATCTATACTTTTAATGAGTTAAGAGATAAGTTTACACTTTTAAGGAATAATGAGACAATAATGCAAAACTAACTATAAATTAATACTTAACCAACACCATATCTCGGATTGTTAAAATATTTCTGTTTTTGCTACCGCAAAAATTTACAATACAGTAGAAGCAAGCGAAGTAGTCCCCCCTCCTAAAAACAACTTAGAAATCCCTATTTCAACTTATTTTCGTTAACTAGTCCCCTTAATAAAGCTCGAGAGGAAGTGATATATATATTGAAAATGAGTTATTAAGGTTGTGCAGTGATTATGCACAAGCAATATATGTGCTTTTTTACACACTTTTTTAAGCTTCACTTGTATGTAACGGAATATTTAAACTATATTTTTATCCACTTTAAAAGTCAGAATAATTCGAAATTTTGCTCACTTGTCCAGAACAGATGACAATACAATAACTTAATAATTTTGTTCCATTGTCCTGATCGGGATCACCAGGGTTAACTATTTCCCATTTTCAGATCCCATCCCGCATCTGGCGACTAATTTCTGATCCCATTTCCAAATTTGGAGACTAATTCCAGATTTGGCGACTAAAAGATTAAGTTACAACTTAGTTCGATTAACTATAATAGGGTGTTTCTTAGTTTTTTAAACCATAATTTAAAAAGAAAAAAGCCGAGATTAGGCGTTTTATGCAAAGTTTTTCAATGATCTCATAAAATTTGAATTCATTCCCTAATCTCAAAAACTAAAGGTATGCTGATTTATATATATGCAACTGATATGCACATTAATAAAGCCAGAAACAAGTTGTCAGACGACAAAAAAAAATGTTTTCAGTAAAATGAATTGAATAATTTTAATTAATATAATAAATTTAAGAGGATATGCAACGCAAATATAAAATATATTGATGTATGATATAAATAATATTTTCCTATCACCCTTGCACAATAAATAAATAAAAAATAAAAACAATATAACAAAAGTGTTTTCATAAAATCTATATATGAGAAAGATTGGTTCTTAATATTTTCATCAAAATTCTTCTGTTTCGTAATATATTTTCCATAAATAAAGTTATAGACACATATATCTTTTGAAGTATTATCGTTTTTCCTATCAATATAAAAGCAAATTGAAAAGGATACAAAAATCAATGAAGCATAAACACTAACATGCACTTTTAAACAATAACAAAACGGCGATAACATTTTATTAGAGCTTTCAAGATGAAACATACCTAGCACTGTATTTTCATTTTAAAGACACCCGAAGAAATAAACGTGAAATAAATAAACTGAAATGAATACAAATCGTATCCTTTCAGTTCTTTGCCACGCTTGAATAAATATAACTATAACAAAAGATTGAGACAATACAGTGGAGTTTACTCCAGGGATTCAACAATGCAATTTGTCTAGTCAAACGCGTACTATTGTAATCTGAGAAAGAGAAAGCAATATTTTTATCAAAATATATATTTGGTTTATTCTTTCTACATGGACATTATTATCTTTCATACAATAGTTTGTAATTCTTCTGGCGCCATTGTACAAGAGAAAATATGATATTGAAGCTTTATTATTGTGTTAATAATACAGTGAGGCTCTTAAGCAAATATAATCAATTTACTTACAAACTTTTATTTCTTCGTATTCGCTTGACTACACACTTAACTTAACTGTTTTAAAAGTGTTTAGATGACATTAATTAGTTAACTGTGATTCACCAGTATGCTCGTCATGGAGGTTGCAGGATTGTGTGTTATGACGAGTATACTTGTCATGGAGGTTGCAGGATTGTGTTTCCTGACGAGTATACTCGTCATGGAGAAGTTGCAGGATTGTGCGTCATGACGAGAATACTCGTTATGGAGAAGTTACAGAAGAGTACGTCATTACGTGTATACTCGTCATGACACACAATTCTGCAACTTCATGAAACCATTAACTATTTACGTTTTAATTTTTGTGAAAAATAAAATATATTCTCAACTATTTCAAGGTAATTAGACTATTTTGAGACCGGGCCTGAGTAAAACAAATAAATAAAAAAACATGAAGAATTTAAGATAAATCTTATGCACCAGCTGAAACAGTGTATAAATTCGCATAACAAATAAATTTATGCGTGACGATAATGTTTCCTTAGGTGTTAACCCAAAAAGAGCTAAGGTAAAAATTGGACAGTTGATTTATGTTGTTTTTACTAATGCCATCTGATCGGTAAAGGCCAAATCGACTACCACGAGGTGATGCCGGTCGTTAGACATAGCTTTTGAGGACCATATACAGGTGACAGTAAGATTTGGCTCATTTCTACCCAATATTTAGTGAGAACACCCTAGAGGTGTTCCACCTCCACCCTAGAGGTGTTCCACCTCCACCCTGGAGGAACACCCTCACCTCTCTTCCCCTTTCACCAACCTCACGAGAGGACTTGCAGCTCGACGGCTATTTAAAGTACCCCCATGCCGCGAAGGCACTATACATTTACAGACATCAATGCCTTCTCCGGGACTCGAAGCCAGGCTCTACGACACAACAGTCAACGTCGTTAACCACTATACTGGATGGGCGACTTGTTGATATGTAATAGGTATAATAGCCTTTCAAATAGGTATAAGTATTTAATTCTTCTTGCATTTTTGGTGTATGTATGTAATACTGTCTGGACAGACGTAGTTTCTTATCCACTAAAAAAATAGATGGTAAAGAACTGAAAAAAAATAACTGAAATTGATGAAGCAGTAAAGGATAGTAGAATTTCCATCTTTTATAAAAAAAAAGATTTAAAAGAGTAAAATATCAAGAAATATAGTTACATTTTCCATAAAAACGGCGCTGAAAAGTACGTAGTACCAGGAGGAAAAAATTATGAGGAATTTCTAAAAACCGAAAGAAATAAAAAATTGAAAAACAAGAAATGGTTAAAAAAATATTTAAAGTAATATGAGGCCCGAAACAAAAATTAAGTATTGAGAAGAAAAAAAAAACAGACGAGTTATTGTGGAACAATGCCGAATATAGAGATGGTTATTTTTTTTCTTGAAAAAAAAAAGTGAGCTAGTTGTTTGAAATAGTAGAGTTACCACAAAAAACTAATACAAATAACAATCATGTACCTATAGCAAACGATAAAAATCAAGGTAACCATACTGCAATGTTATCTCCCCTTTGGCAAAAATTTAAAACAACTTAGTATTTAACGTATTGGTAACAAAGTTCTCAAAAAAAAAAATATTAGGATATAAATTCAAAATATTTAACTTAAAGGAGTTTTTTTTAAAGAAATTCATTTAAACTATAATAGTCACTTAAACAAAAAAGTAATAATAAATTAACTGATAGAATATATATATATATATATTGAAAGACAGGATTATACATAAGTTGACCCTATTTCCAAATTTATGGAATTCTATTAATTAAAAAAATATCTTAATTCTAAAACAGAACTGCGTACTAGAAAGCTTTATTATTACTATTAGCTTATAAAACATATATTTCTGACACGCTAAAGCATTATTTGTATTTAATGATAAATAATCAAAAACTGTTTGTTATTTTTGAAAAGCAACAAATCGTTATTAAATTATTATATTATTATGAAAAATACATATACCGTAAAATCTGGCTTTCTAGATAATTAAATAGATAATTTCTATTTAATAAAATTTATTTTCGATATTTTATTAGATAATTTCTATTTAATAAAATTTATTTTCGATATTTTATTAGATAATTTCTATTTAATAAAATTTATTTTCGATATTTTATTAGATAATTTCTATTTAATACAATTTATTTTCGATATTTTATTTGCGTATTACAATATCATGTATGAAACTTACGCGAAATCGGAAAAAATATCGATTCTATTTTAAACATTTCTTCATGCATCAATATGATCAACAACCGAAACAGCTATTTTCTATGTAATTTGTACATGAATTTATGTAATATACCAAACAAAGGAGACTATCACTACTTCACTTTCGTCTATATCTCTTTTGTCCAATCCTCCTCTTGCTAACCTATTAAGAACACTATACAATAGACCCACCTCCGCAAATGCCAACAAAGCCTTCAAACCCCCCACATATTCCACTTTCGTTCGAAATTGATGATCTAGGGGCAGTTCCCTAGGGGAGTTTAATGTGTGTAATTAGCGTCATTACCTGAGCTTCCTGTTAGAGTCTCTTCGTCAAAAGATTCGAACGTTCGCTGCACTTTAGCCATTTCCTGGAACTCATCACTCACCCTCGTCCACCCCGTTCCATTCCGTTCCATTTTAATCGAAAATCACTATTCATTTCAGTTCTAATTCAGTACAGTCTTTAGAGAGTGTGTTCCCCTGCGTTCTCTATTACCGATGCCCCAGAAAGCTTGAATGATTCGACATTCCTATCCATTGAAAGATTCGCCATCTATGTCTTCCGAGTTTTGCAGATCATTGTTGGGGAACACAGTTAGTCTTAAAGCTCGAATTAGAGAACAGTGGGGGTGGTGTGGAAGGTTTGAATCGCCTCTACCCCCCTGTACTGCCTTATACAATCATCAAACTGAGACAATTCACAATTTCAACCGATAAATTGCATTTGTTTCCCATGGACTAATTGATGTTCTGGCATGGTGCCATCAGATATGGAATAATGGCGGTATGTACAGCCAGTCCTTTTACAAAAGTTCTCGGCGGAAGGGAGAGTAGCATTTTAAATGAATTAATTAATTTCCTGGCGATAATTCGGGAAAGTTGAATTCCGATTGAAGGTTTGGGCTATGGAAATGACATAAATTGAGGGAACCAGCTGATAGTGATTTACTTGAGCCCGGGATAATATAATCAGGTTTGGATGTGATTATTCCTACTTGTCTTCCATGGAAATATTTTAATGCATCATGTTAAAATTTGGTTTCGTTTAATAGTATTAGGAAATTCATTTGCAATCAATTCATATTTATACTTTGATCGTTTCCGTCTTTGTATATGTATATAAGGAGAGAGAAAGAGAGTATCTCTAATATTCACTAGAGGGCACAAACGAAATTAAATCTCCGCACCCAGAGAAGTATAATGCGTAGAAATGACATAGTGATATTTTAAATGATATAAGTCGGACCCCAATTTAACCCATTAAGGGAAAGTCCGAAACACAGCAGACTTTCAAATTGGTAAAAATCTAACAAATTTTTGATTTTTCCCTTTTAGCATATTCACAATTCTTGTAATCACTGCTACTGTATGCAAAAATAATTTTTCAATTCGGGTCATTTTTATGGAAATTATGCTCTTTTCAGTTCGAACTCATATTTGATGACGCCTCTTTGCTTACAGAATAATATAAAAAAAGAGATTCATAAATATTAAAAAAATGACAATAAACAAAGGGAAAGAATAGTCCCTCATGGGGCAGGAATATTTTAGAGTTAACTGGGGTTTATTTATTTGGACGTATATAGTTTTCGAAACCACTGCACACTTACAAAGGTAAGTTATTCATAAAAGCTGTTATACTATGATCAAGACGACGCATTTTATTATTCCTATTTTTTACATTTAGATTTGCTGTATATAAAGCTCTAGATTTTACATGATTATAAATTAAATTTTTTGTCATATTTCAGGAGATTACATCAAAATATCAATTCTTCTTTTCCTACTGACAATTTGTTTATTGCTGAAAATTAAGTACGTTTATTTTATTATACGAGCGCAAAAAATCAGCTTATAACATAAAAATAATATGGTATCCCTTAATTAGCTTATAACTTAAAAATAATAAGGTATCCCTTTTTTAATTACAACAATAAATGCTTTCATCAGATGTGGTTGATGATGTATAATCATCAGGGATATAAAAACCTTCCATATAAGATAATTTTATTTTTTGTTGCTTCAATAATTTTAAAATGTTCCATGCACAATACATTTCTCCCAATTGCAAGAAAATCTGCTCAAATATTTTCTGCAGATGGATAAATAAATGCAAGACAATGTTGTCTTTTTATTTAAGGGTAGGAGAAATAGTAAAAACAAGAGAATATAAACATTTTATAGTTATTTTTTTAGGTGAAAAGCTAAAAATTTAAACATAAATAGTTTTTTAGTTTTTTTTAAAAAAAAAACTATGAAAAAAACACATTTTTTAGTTTTATTTTTATGTATACAATGAACATTATGAGAGAGTATTTACAGTGTAAACTGAATCTGGATGCGCATGGAGCATTATGAAATGTATTATTTGGTGTAATTAAACTTTAAAAGTTTAATATCTCAGAGGCCATTAAAGATATGTTCACTACACTTCGTACATTTTGATATCTATAATTATATTACACATTTCCGCTAATCTGAAGAAAAAAATCATTTGTAAGTTTAAAAAAATTGATTTTGAAAGTTCACTGTACCCTTAACTGTCAAGTTAATTTGATGATTTGGGTACATAAATTGTAAAAAAAAAATATGGCAAAAATCAAAAAAAAATATTTAGAACAAAATAAAATATACTTAGTTGAAACTGATATTTTGAATAACATGTTTACAAATTTTTAAGGTTTTATAGCAACTGCATATTTGCTTCAGGTGGATGCCGCACAGCAGTGGCATTGGTAATATTCGTTTCTAAAGGGGATTATTTTTGAAAAAAAATAATGAATAAAATTTTTTTTTTCTTATTAGTAGTTTAGTAACTCAGTTTTACGTGGTTTAATTGGAAACACTACTCCAAGTACAAACCAACTTCGAAATCAAAGCACCAGAATTGTGTTTCCTTCCTTATCTTTCTTCCAATTTCATCCTTTTTCGAACAAAAAAATTTGCACTGTCTTGTACATTCACATTTCACAGGAGCAGGATGAATATGAGACATAAAATGCCTTTCATTAAAATGGGTCTGGTTATCTACTGTAGGTGGTCTGCTAGGTTTCTTTTTTCAGAAGCTGCATCATCATATTTATGTAAAAGCTCTTCTAAAACTTAGATTCTAAATTCTAAAAATGTAATACGTTGCCCAACTACGTTTTTAAACAGTAAAAATGAGTTCCAGAGTACCTTGTCTAGCAAATGTAAATATATCATATTACTATATATTTTCTGGCGTTTTCGACTTGTCGGATGAAAGCATATTTCTTAAACACATTGATCTACACCACCCATTATTAGATTGTAGCCAAAATCAATCTTGAGCTTAAGTATATCTTTATTTTTCTTATTTTTAAGGTTGATCGCGCAGGTACCATGAATGCTGTTAATTAAACGCCATCTATTGAAATGAATCCAAATTAACTTTTCCCCATATAGATTTGGGTTTGACAAAGAGGTCAAGCCAAAATAAACTTTTCCCGATATGTATTCTTTTTTACAATCAGATACGCTCAAAAAATAAATAAATAAGCACCCCGTATAATACTCGGTGTATGGCGTTTTTTAGCACAAGTGCGATGCTCGAGATAATAATCTCGGCCATGACACTTAAAAGTTTAATGAATTCATCCCCACTGAGCATCTTATTCGATATTTCCGTGTTATTCGTAATATCGGGGTAGAAGAAAAATGCAATTTTTTTTCCTTTTCCTTTTGGAAATTCTGTAATAAGCAACAGCGAAAATAAATAAATAAAAATAAAAATAAACATTCGTAGTTAAAAATTACATACTTTTTTTATTCAGCAGCTAACAATACTATTAGTTAACTATTACGCTTCAGTTAATTACATATTTCAAAATTCTAATTCATGTTTGACAACCTTTTTGACTCTTGAATTGTATATTAAAATTGGCTACGTTATACACGAATATGAAATTTGTTCCCTATTAATTTGAATATACATAAAAAAAAGTCTACGCAACCTGTGTGTGTGATTCTAGTTTTCTGTAATTATTTCTATTCCTTCACGTTTATTTTGAGACTATATTTCAATCGAGACAGCTGAAAAGCTCCTCTTCTTGCAAACATTTGGTTTTAACCCATTTAAGAGCTTTACAATATATTATACTTTAAAATGTAATATTTTTATTATTTGGTGCAGTATTATTGAAAATGAAATGTTTCAAATAACGTATTATATATACATTCAAAACTCTACTTTGCGAAGTTTTTTCCTGGAATAAAGAACGATTTACTGTTTTCTTTGTAAAATAACCTCCAAAGAGCGAAGTGCTTTTTCCATTTTACGAACTTTTTCTTTTGTAATTCGATATTTTCCTCCGCATTTTAAAAATATTTCAGGACATTTTTCAAATTACTCTCTCTTTTTGTACATTTTATGGTGATCATTGACCTTGAACTGATTTTACCAGGTGCCTAACTCAACCAGAACAATGAAATTGTCATAATTTTTCAAACAAAAACTCAAGATTTTATAAGTAATTAAATTTAAGGACCCAGGGGGTATTGGGCATGCTTTAAACTTTTGGTTATAAAATAATGTACGTTTAAACTATAGGCTTACATTTAGAAAATATCAAAAAATTAATTAATTATAATATAATTTTTTTTTAAAGTTGTAAATACAAAATATTTCTGGACAATGTTTTGTTTTCCTTGAAGATTTCTTTTTGATAGGAAAGATTTATAAAATAAATAGATATTATTTTTCAAAAAAATGTGAATAACTACTTTTTTTTAAATAACATATAGGGTTTATGAACTTAAATTTATTTTCTGTGGTTTTAAAAATATATTAAAAGATGAGCCTATTTTTAACAAATTTTCCATATAACGAGCTCTTTATCGGGATTTAGTGACGGTCAAATCTAGGTTCAACTGTACATACAATTAGTCATTTCCAATTAGAAATTTATGTTAAAACAATAATAGGGCGTGAGAAAAATGATTAACTTGAGAAAATTATTTTAAAAATTGGTTATTTAAAATATTAGCTTATGTGTGTTTGTGTCTGTACTAAATTGTCATAAACCCAAGTTAATAATAAATTATAGTTAAAAAAAACGAAAAAACACCCTTTTATAGTTAATCGAACTAAGTTGTAACAAACTTTTAGTCGCCAAAACTAGAAAGGGGATCTGAAATTAGTCGCCAGAAGTGGTATAGAATCTGAAAATGGGAAATCGTTAATTCTGATGGTCCAGATCAAGCAATGGAACAAAATTCATTAATTATTGTATTCTTATCTGTCCTTGACAAGTGAGGAAATTTTCGAATTATTCTGACCTTTTAAAGAGGGTAAAAAGGGAGTTCAAAGATTCCGTTACATACAAGTGAAGCTTATAAAAGGGTGTTAAAAATAAGATAACATCAGTAACACAACAGAAACCTCTTAACGATAGGAACTAATATTCTAGGATTAGACATGGTTTCAAAGTCAACCAACCTTCCCTTATATTTTCCTATTCCTCAGGGCTGCAAGAAAGACAAAAATAAATAAATAAATAAATAAAATGTAAGAGCAAGATTACATTTTTTTCTGATGATACTACCACTAGAAGAATAATTCTTAAAATCCTAGGGCTAACTTCCCAATATCAAAAACCTATTAAAAATTACCTAGGACTGAACCATAAAATTAAATATTTACTAAAATGATTTTTTTAGAAGGTAGTACAACAGCACAACGGCACGTCAGAAAGCAAGTTTCACATATAAACGGAACAGTACAACAACACAGCAACTCACAGAAGGATATATTGACAACATATTAAAAATTAACTAAAAAAATCTCTCTTTATATAAAACAAAGTTTTTTGTGTGATGCTGTAACAAATTTACTTAGACATAAGGTAGTCTTTTAAAGCAACTACATCTTTACAACAAAATTGAACCAAGCCACAGTTTGGACAAATTTACATTTATAGTGATGGTAAGGTTTTGTGTGAACGTGCATAGTTAAACCTAACGAAGTATAGCAAATTTTGCAGCCAATTATCAATAAAAAAAACTATATCCTGAAACGGCAATTTCGCGTAAGTTAGGTATTTGCCATGACTATTGATAAGTCACAGGGGCAGGGTCTTAAAAAGTTGGTTTATGTGTAACATTGAAGGAAACAATATTTACTCATGGACAATTCTATGTGGTCCTTTCAAGGTGCAGAAACAAACACGGAATAAAAATTCAGTGCAATGTAGATTAAAAGGTGATTTGGAGCATTGTTTTTGAAGAGACACTAAATTGAAGTACAAATTAAAATGCGGAGATGAAAACTTGAAATTTATTTTTTTACTGCTTACATACATGACAAAAAAATAGAACTACATAATACATGTAAATTACAGTTTTACAATTTAAACAATTAGTATGAGTAGTTGCATAATTTGCACAAGGGAGGGTTGGTCCACCGTTAGGTGGATAATGGATAGTTATAAAAAAATTAATTTTGACAAAAAATTAATAAAAAATCTTTTAAAATGGAGAAAAAAAAAAAAATTAACCGAGGGGAAAAAAATCAACTATAGTTTAAAAATTAACTTGTGGCGCCATCTGGTGAATGTATACGGAAAAAATAAAATATACTCATAAGTATATAGCAGTGCTTCTCAAACTTCCAATATTCGCGAGACACTTTTCATCGCTCCCCCCCCCTCCATACAATAACAATATATGAAATTTTATAAATGTAATAAAAATAATGTACTTTGAAGCTTAAGATACAGTATGATCTTCAATGTGCAACCGGAAAAATTATCAAGATAAGTAATAAATTTTGTATGTGTTTCTTTTAAGTAATAGGTATTTTAAATAAATTACTTAAAAGTAATAATTTCTTTAAGAAGATTTTCATTTTCGATATTTTGATATGCTTGCGCCCCCCCCCCCCGTGTAAGGTCATCAGGCCCCTTAGGGGAGAGGGTGTCTCACAGTTTGAGAATTGTTGGTACAGTCGACTCTCGATTATTTAAACCTTCGATAATACGAACCTCTCGAAAATTCGAATTATATTCTCAGTCCCTAGAAAAACTCTTGATATTTCGAACTAAAACAATACGTTTTGGTTCACTCAATATTTCGAAGTAAAATCTGTGGCTTGGCAGACTACAACACTCTATAATTCGAAGTTATCTCATAAAACTCTCGACATCTCGAACACACTCTATCATGTGCAGTCCTGTAATAAACAGGTTGGTGTTCACAAATTTTGTGTTGCGTTGTCTCTGCGAGTCTCCCCTGTAATGTAGCCCCTTTAATGACCATCTATCTTCTCCCTTTTAGTGTTTTCATGTTCCTCAGGTGAAAAGACACTTTTATTGTTTTCATTTCTTTACGTAGACAATAGACCAATCGCAGCTGTTAACAGCCGTCCACTTCTTTCGTTTAGCACGTGCCCTAGCTACACATGTGTTCAGAAAGGATGGTTCAACTATTGAGAAGAGATGCGTAGGATTGTGTATGAATGTATATATATTGAATGTATTCTTTTAATATAAAGGATTTTTAACTTCTGAGTAATATTTATATGTACTTTGTAAAAAAATTACTTTAAAATAATTTTATACATGTGCACACAATTGTTGTTTTATTACATAGTTTCAAATTTAAATGTGTTAGAAAAAAATTATCTTCCTGTATTTTGGGAAGTTTTTTTCTACCCTCTTGATAATTCGAACTCTTTATAATTCGAAGTTTTTCATTGGTCCCTCCAACTTCGAATCAGCGAGAGTCGACTGTATGTAGTATTATTTTTTCCACATACATACATATTTATTTATATATATGTGCATGTGTGTATATATATGGAAGATGTTTCCTGTGTGATACGCTGATTTTCTTTTTATAATAATCATAAGTAACTTTATATAACTTATTGCTTTATAAATATTTGATAAAATACTCTCCACTGTAAACCTGTAACTCACGAATATAATTAACACTCTCAGAAACAGATTTACTGGCATTTCGTTCCAAAACTACTCCCCGTTCCATGAATTCTAATCCCTCTGGCTTTCCATACAACATCCCCCTACTGAGAAACTCGCCCTCTCATATTTCTCAGCTGCAAAATTTCACGCTAAGGAGGAATTAAATGTTGCTTAAGCCTAATTGACATAAAGGAGAAATATAGAGACAATGCTATCCTTAATATCGCCATTGATAGATGGGCTTTGTCTGTTGGGCTGCAGGAAGTTACTAAATAAACATGCGTTTTCTCGCCGATTCGAGTCCAGTTCGAGTTAACGAATCCCTGAGTTCGTATTATGGAATTTTAAGCTGTACCGTGTGAGACTCATGAATATTCAGAGGGATTTGGATTGAATAGTGTCAGGAGTGTATTGTTTGTTTGGAATATCGAAAAGTGAACTGGCATTGGGGATCAGAGTTCTCCGAAGCGATATGAGAGGGTTTCGCACATAAAGGTTGTTGAAATTATACATTATTTTCTAGTCTAATTAAATTAGTCAAAATGATAGTGTCATTCCATTAAAATGATTTTTTCTATCTATAGATTATATACTCAATTTTTTTTCTTTTATACGCTATATTAAAAGTCATTTTTACATTTTCTTATAACAGAGAGAGAAATGGTATTAATCTTAAAGTTGTGTAATTAGGAATGTGTTCAATATTATGAACAGTTTTTGCATGTTGTATTATTCATGTTTCAATTTGAAAATTATTATTAATTCCTGATGGGAGTAGAATTATTTCAAATCAATTTCCATGCTCCTTTTAGAAATCAGTGTTTATTTGTCTTTTTAACTTTAGTTTTGAGTTAATAAAAGCTTTTTAATGATCAATTTATATCTAAAATTAGTTATTCATTGTAAAAAGGATTTATACAGGATTTTTACAATTGTCGAAGGAAATTTTTTTTCTGACTCCTTTTTGAACTATTCTAATTTTTCCCTTTATCTTACATTTTTAATTAAAAATTATTTAGGAGATGTTTCATGTCATCCTAATGATAAGTGTCCTAATAATTTGTGTAATTAGGAATGTGTTAAATGTTATGAAAAGTTTTTGCACATGTTGTATTATTCATGTTTCAATTTAAAAATTATTATTAATTCCTGATGGGAGTAGAATTATTTCGAATCATTTTCCACGTTTCCTTTAGAAATCAGTATTTATTTGTCTTTTTATCTTTAGTTTTGTGTTAATAAAAACCTTTTAATGATAAATTTATATCAAAAATAAGTAATTCATTATAAAAAAGAATTTATACAGGAATTTTACAATTGTCAAAGGATAATTTTTTTCTGGCTCCTTTTTTGAAAAGGAGTTGTTATGAAAAATTGTTGCATGCTGTAGTATTCATGTTTCAATTTGAAAATTATTATTAATTCCTGATGGGAGTAGATTATTTCAAATTATTTTGCGTGTTTCTTTTAGAAATCAGTATTTATTTGTCTTTTTATCTTTAGTTTTGAGTTAATCAAAGCTTCTTAATGATAAATTTAAATTTAAAAAAATTATTCATTATAAAAAGAATTTATACAGGAATTTTACAATTGTCGAAGGATAATTTTTTTCTGGCTCCTTTTTGAAAAGGAGTTGTTATGAAAAGTTGTTGCATGCTGTATTATTCATGTTTCAATTTGAAAATTATTATTAATTCCTGATGGGAGTAGAATTATTTAGAATCATTTTTTATGTTTCTTTTAGAAATCAGTATTTATTTGTCTTTTTATCTTTAGTTTTGAGCTTTTTAATGATAAATTTATATCTAAAATAAGTTATTCATTATAAAAATAATTTATGCAGGAATTTTATAATTGTCGAAGGATAATTTTTTTCTGACTCCTTTTCGAACTATTCTAATTTTTCTTTTATCTTACATTTTTTAATTGAAAATTATTTAGTAGATGTTTCATGTCATCCTAATGATAAGTTAATAAAACGCTGTAGATATTTTTTTTTGAATAGTTAAGTCCAGGTGTATGAGAGAGAGATAATTAACAACAAAAAAGGTGAAGAATTGTTTTTATATAGACATTTATTTCTTTTCAAAGTAATTTAATTTTTATTAGCCTAGATAGTTGAGTAGTTTTGGTGAGGAACTCTCTATTGGTGTTATTTCTTTCGAGTCATGGTACCGATGTAGACCATGCAGCACAGTGCTCCTCAATTTTTTTATCGCCGTGGATGGTCAACATTTGATAATTTTACAGCGACCCGTTGAGGAGAAGAGGGAACGTTGATTGTTTGTGTTTTAGAATTTAATCTATGATTTTAATTTAATTATATTTAAGCATGCCTTCAGAATAGAATAGTTACACACAAATAAAAAAGAATTTTATGTAATTTCCATGGGAGGTAGCACAAACTTGAGGAAGTGCACGCTTTATTAAAATTTAGAAATTTTAGAGCTGATCGAGTAAATATCATAAGAAATGTGACATTTTTATTATGAGATAATTGTTTAAATAACATGCCATAACTAAAAAAACATACAATAAGAAATATTTTAATACATTCTCTAGAAAATAATATAAATATGAAGTTCAAAAGGTTTAATAGAAAGACATTCGTAATATTTTGAGTTATCAGACTGATTTATCAGTTATGAGATTATATTAAATGCCCCCTTCCAGTTTTTCTATTTTTTTAGAATTGATTATAATTTGGCTTCTAGTAGCATAGATACAAAAAAAGTATGTTTTACAAAGCCAAAAAAGATAGCTCTCTTTAATAAAATAAAAAACAAAACATGTTTTTTGACCGAATTTGGTCATTTCAACGTGATTGAATACCTTAAAATTAAAATTTACACATAACACATTGACATGTTACATGTACTCTTTTGACGTACAACATATTACATCTTTGTTTATGAAATGCATACTTTTGGAATAGTTCTTTAATACAAAAGATAAACTTTTTTTAAAGTTTGCTTTATAAAATTTTAGCAATATGACCAATTTTGATAAGCATATTTCCAATACAACTTGTTAAATTTGTCACCCAATTTTAAAAGAAAAAAAGAATACCATAAAATATTCTCCAAAACCCAAATTCTAATTCAAATATTTACACAATACACTACCGAAATATATTAATCCACTCAAACTTGATCAATCAACGAACTATCTTTTTACATCTCAAACTTAGCTACACTGTGTAATTTTCTTGGAAAAAAATAATAACAAAAGCTTTGACGTTACTTTAAGTCCATGTCGTTGATTGCACTCACAACATCCGCAATATCTGCCAAGTAAAGATTGTCCCTCCTTGTTAGCTTTGGGAAGAGTTTGCCATATTACTCTTTTGCCAAAAAAGAAAGAGAAATTTCCCTTCCTGCCAAAATGTATGTATTCCGCGTATGAAGTCCAAATTCAATTACTCACTTTGTGAAAAGAGTTCACCGCGGAAAAATTTTAGTGAGATTTAATGCGCTGGGGCTAATGTATTTTATTGCGTTCGCTAAAGCAATTTGCATAGGACCTGGATAAGTCGGCAGACATCGAAGGGGGAAAGGGGTGAATTAATTCAATTCTCAATGTCTTGTTATAGCCGTCGCTTGTGTTGGTATTAGCTGAGAAACTCTGGATAAATAATTGCTTTTTACTGGAGGAAAAGGCCTGACTTAGTTATGCGTAGCGGAGGCAATTTATTTTCATTACAATTCGTATTATGAAGCGAATGCAATCAATAGAGGTGTTCAGTTTTTGTCTTCGAAAAGGAATATTTCGGAGACTTTTGCTTCTGTTAGATTATGTAATAACTTCTCTGTGTTTCTTAAATGAATGTTGACAACTAAAGAAATTCAGCCCTCAGAAAGGGTATTGATTGTTACATTCGAGCTAAAGGAAAAAGATTATGAAGAGTGCAAGTTTCTGTTCAATATCGTGCGGTGAAACTTCGCAAATGAAATTTTTATTAACTTATTCTAATAAAAGTGATTGATTGGCGTGAAGTTCTTGTAACTTAGGATTCTGCTTACTCAATTTTGAGATGCTTTCGTTTCTTTTTGTACATGTTGAGGCTCATTAGGTTTTCATCAGTTATGTTGATTCTTTTAACAAAGAATTGCAATTACGTCTTCCGTATCCAACAACTAAACTTTACACGCCCACTTCGCTGGGTACATCGTTAATAAATTATTGATACATAACCCTTAGAATTTAGCGTTTGATTGTATTGAAACGCATTAATACAACCCTCAGCTTTTGATTTAAAAGGAATAGGATGTGATATCGATAAATTGAGGAAGAAAGATTTTTTACGCTTTCGTAACTCTCTCTCACAAAGTAGATTTCCGCAAAACCCATTTTTATAGTGCACCTCTTCTCTATAAAATAAACATGCTTACCAAATTTCAAGTCTAATAGTTCAAAAACGGAAATTTTTATCAATATACTTCGTAGCCCCCTTCCTCCATTGAGAGCCAATTTTCTTTATTCTTAGAAGATTTCAACTCAACAAAACAAAAACAAAAAAGCGTGCACACCAGATTTTATTACTGTATGTCTAGTAGTTCGAAAACGGAATTTTTTTATTCATACACCCCAGTCCATTTCCATAAAATCTATTCTTAGTAAATCTCTACTCAACAAAAATAACATGCTTACCAAATTTGAAGTATGTGGGTCTAATATTTCAAAAGCAGAATTTTTTTATATGATGCCCCCTTAATCCCTCACAACTCCCTCTTAGGGGTCGATTTTAAAAGAAAAACCTTTCTTAACGGATCACAGTTCTATGGTATATGCCAACCAAATTTCAAGTCTGTAGGTCTGATCGATCCAATTGTATTTATCTATAACACCTCTTAACCCCTCGCTAAACCCTTTTCGAGGTCAATTTTTGCTCAACCCGTTCTTTGCGGATCTCTACTCCATGAAACGTACGCTTCTGCTAAATTTCAAGACTAGTTCTAATAGTTCCAGCGATATCGTGATGAGTGTGTGAGTCACTTTTCTCCTTTACATGTATAAATTGCTATTTTATTTTGTAACAAAAAATGCGTTTTTTGCTCAAAAAGAAAATTTTTATTAAGAATTTAATAAATAAATAAATTCTTTTTTAAGAATGCAATGAAAAAGGAATTCATTTTAAACATTTTCAATATCAATGAAAAAAATATCTTGTTAATCGAAAGCGTAGGCTAGAAATATGAAGATATAATAAGTATCAATTGGAATGCAACACAAAATGATTCGATATTTCCTCACTAAATTAAATATTGGAATTTGTCTTTGTTGAAATATTTCTAAGTTAAACTATATTAGAGTAATTTGAATCGTGTTGAAAACCCTTTGCCAGATATAGACCTTTTATCAGTTTTTAACTGATGTAAAAATACTCAACTACTAAAAACTCTGAACAGGAAAATATTATTCTATATAATCAATGAATTTTCTTTTTATAATATGATTGAAAATTGTTCGTTGTAGATAACTAACTTTATATTAAATATAATAATATAGAAAATTAATTTTATAATGTTCTTAAAGATGCAAAATTCGAGTTAACATTAACTGACAAAATTTAAGGATCCATTTTAACGTATAAACAGAGAAAAAATTATGTAATGAAAAGAAAAAAAACCCACACAACTTTTTTTCTTCTCCATATAAGATCTTTAAATAATGTATATGTTACCGTAAAGTGTGAAATCCATTATTTCGTAGAATAACTAAGTATTTTAGGAAATAACTAGACAAGTCACTTAAATTATGTAAAATTATTGAATTCTGTGATTTAACTAGGTATTCTATAGAATAACGATTGCTTGATCGTTAAAGTATTAAATACGGCACTCGCGAAAGATCTTTGAACCGGTTCTAGCTGCTTTTAGTCAATTTTGAACGCAAAATTCAAAGTGTCATCGCAACGATTCTTGCTCTAATAAATAATGAAAAGTAAAATAAAGGCATATCATAAAATTTAAGTTAATATTATCTTACAATTTTGTTTGAAGAAGTTTACACAATGTTTTTATAAAGAAGCAGTTTTCTTCCCGGCATGTGTATTTTTAAAAATATTTAAATATAAGTATATTTCTGCAATATATTCTTTTTTTCCCTTTCTGTTTAACTAATGTTAACAATATGAGCAATATATAATAATTTATATCATCTGCTTTTCTTTATTATTTATCAATTAATCATTCGCAACAGAAATAAATGTATTTTTCAAGAGATTTTAGCAATTTATGATCAATTAATTTATAAAATAACTTTGATAATTTTTGACAATTTTTAATGATCTATCATTAAATATTTCATAGAATAATTATGAAAAGTATGAAAGTTTTCCTCTATTATATACTTTAACTGACTTGTCTAGTTATTTCATGAAACACCTAGTTGTTCCAGAATTGCACACTCTAACGGTTGTATATGCATAAAAACAAATACTATTAACTAGCGAAAAACATTTTTCATTTACTTAAATTCATAGCATTAAATACTCTGACTTGTTAACAATATAAATTTGCTTTACTTATACATTACGGCATGCAAACACGTCTATTCGTGTTCGAAATGTCTAAAATACCCTTAAGCAATTTGAACATTCTAAAAGCTGTTGTTCTTCGAAGAAAATGTCTTTCACTGTTCCGCCTAAATAATCTTATATAAATTTTCCCGCCCACCCCATCTCAGCGCTGGACTCAGCGACAGGAACATGTACCTGTTTCCTGGACATGCTCTAACACTAATTGGGTACACCAGGAACTTCCGAAATATTCGATTAGCAATGTCCTAAAAGCCTATGCATGTCCGATTAGAGACTCAACTTACCACGACTCAAATGTTAAGGGTAAGGGCAATGCAGTTCGGGGGGGGGGATGATATGCAAAGGATTCAAGGATAGAGGCTGGTCAGTGGGAGTGCATTATTAGTTAGGATTAAGAACGCGTACGGAAGAGTTTGTTAACGTTAGAAATGCTTAAAGTGTATTAATCTCTGTTTTAGAGTAGTAGAAAGTCCTTGCAGGTTATATAATCGATTCTTAATCGACACTGATTTTAAATTACTGAATGCTTGACTTAATGACAACTTGATTTCTACCAGAAAAAAATTACTGAATTTCTATCTATATCTCTCTGTCTATATCTATAACTTTACCGATATCTATGTCTATATCTATCTGTCTATCTCTGTATCTCTATATCTATATATATATCTCTATCTCTATCAATCAATTGGATCTATCTATTTCTCTCTGAAGCTCCCCCCCCTCTCTCTTTGTGTTTATGTTTTTATATGTTATAATAATAGTATTATATATAGAATTTGTAATGAAAAAAACAATATCAAAACGACAAAGCGCAATAGTTTGAAACGCAAGTTATTAAGTGATTGTTATTTAAGATTAATTTTTTTCTGTATTAAAGCATTCTAAAAAATAATTCGATATATATATTGAAGCTGAGTATATATATTCAAATTTCAGCATTTCATCACTAAACAACTATTTCTGCTTTCTGTGGAACAATTGAGTACAATTACTTGTTAAATAGCAATCTACATTTATTGAAGAATACACATGTGAAACCAGCAGCATGCAAAAAACAGATACCACGCAAGGATATTCACAAAACTCCTCTAAATCACAGTTAGAGAACATTCACAAAAACATTATTTGTTTAGATCCCAAGATTTCAACCCTTTATAGTTTTGGATAAACGAAATCTATTAAAATCATTTGATTTTCGGCAAAAGCTTTTCTAGTTGAACCGAATATGTGAGTGAAACAAAATTGCATCATTATATTTCAAAAACGCTAACGCAAACATTTCAGTTTTTTTTTTTTGAAGAAAAAATTGTGGTTATTTCCCGTTTTAGGCAGGTAAAATATAAATTAACTATCACGCAAAGTCTTGAAGGGCTCAAGACCATTATGAATTAAAATCACACGAAAGAACATTTAAGTGAAATATTCCCATATGTATATATATTAAAACAAATAATATCATAAATAATAGTATCTTACTGCTAATAAGTATAAGTGATAAACAGAAATATATATTAATGTAAAGGAGAAAATCAAAAGCATCAAGGCAGAAGAAAACTTCAAAAGTTCATGATGGATATCAATACATAATGAACATGTCGACAGAAAACTGCTTTTAGCAAAATTAATTCAGCTTTAATGGCGCGAGCGAAAATTTACTTTCAGTTTATGGTACTGAGAAAAACCCAACGAATGGATCTTCTATTGACGCACACCTAAAACACTTTTAGATATATATCGCGCGCGGCATCTGATCAATAATAAACAAAATCAAAGCACCAAAGAAGAAAAGACTTCGTTATGCAGGCTTCGTTTTGAAATATATAAATTAGTGGTGAATTTATTCGTATTTTAATATATCAGAGAGAGGAGTACAATTTTTTTTTAGAAAATGCTAACTACTATTTCAATTGAAAGTAACTCTGAAAGTAATGTGAGTTTTTAAAAAATTATTTTCTAGCTCTCAGAGAATTCTCAGTTATCCACAGCAAAAATGATATAATCGAAGCATTTTCCATAAAAAGAAAATGTTTCGAAAATATGTCATTCTTTCTTCCTTTTTGCCAAGAAAAAAAAAACTGCATGAAATTTTTTTTATTGTAATAATATTCTTTAAATAACTTTATATATACATTCTAGTTTAGGGGTGGCCAAACTAAATGATCTTGAGAATCACTCGGGAAAATATAAACCCGCATATAAAAATATATATATTTATATTAAATTTGATCCATTAAAAATATTTTTGATGTGAAAATTTAAAACAGAATAAAAACTATTATTATTGCTTTCATTATTTTTCATAACAGGCATATAAAATATAATAAATTTTTGTTTAAAAAACTAAAAAACATCCTTTATAGTTAATCGAACTAAGTTATAACTTAATACTTTAGTCGCAAAATCTGGAAATGGAATCCAAAATTAGACGCCAGATGCGGGATGGCATCTGAAAATGGGAAATTGTTAATCTTGATCAGGATAATGGAAAAAAGTTATTAAATTATAGTATTGTGTCATCGGTCCTGGGCAAGTGAGCAAAATTTCGTGTTAATCTGATCTCTTAAAGTGGGTAAATGTTGAGTTCAAAGGTTCCGTTACATACACGTGAAGCTTATAAAGGGGTGTTAATAATAATTGTAATTCACTGATCAAATAATGTTTAATTTATTTAAATAATGAAATATTTGTTTCTTAGTTCTATCACTTAGTTTTTGCAAGTCAATCTCAAATGCTTGTATTTGCGCATCGTAAATGATGTTGCAGGTTTTCGTCCAGTAAGTTTGAGCACGATTTATGTTTGACAAATATCGTTTTCGAAAAGAATGATTCACAGGTGTAAATTGAAAAAAAAAGTTACAGGAATCAAACGTGCTACTGGAGGGTATGGCTTGAAGGTAAACCTCGTTTAAAGGTAGTCAGAAATGTACGTTACATTGTAGTGAAGATTTGAATCCAATAAACTATGCTTGTGGGGGAGGGGTCCTAACTGGCACCCTCTCCCTCTGTCCAGCGCGTCTCTAGGTGTAGGGGGAAACAAAGCATCACCAACAAACTCCATAACAACAATTAGATTTATTCAAACTTTGAACACACTTAAACAATCACAAGTTAAGTTATAAGAAGAAACCTAGGAGTGATATCTAAAGCGTCATTAATCCTAATATTCAACCTAAGTAAACCCGACTACAAGAAATAGATAAGAAGAACCAACACTAATGAACCTCTGGCCGATTCTGATTCTAATATCTTAAATCTTCAATCTAATAATTTTAATCTCAGAAATTGCCTTTTAAACACACGCTAAGTTTGTGAAGGAACTATTCCAATATTAGCACTTACATGACGGCTTCCCGGCTCCTTCTCCCCTTAGATCTACAAAACCTATAGACTTTATGTAGTCGAACTAATTAACATATATCTATCTTGTGTTTTTCTTGAAAGGCTGTGAATTAATATAAATGCTAGCCCCAAAGCTTCCCCAAGAGGATTAGTAAGAATATCTCGCGAATAGCCCCGTCACATGCTATAATTTGCAATTGTTCTTGTGGTGAAGTCGTTTTGAAACGTAAATGTTGCACAACTAGAACATTGCACCCTCTAAATTGCATTTTATTAAACAGAAACTTCAAGTTTTTTTTTCTTAATTGAACACAAAAAACCGTAAGCTAAAATCGTTGTTTATTTTTAATTCATTATTGAAAGCGTAGCCATACTTTTTGGACACTCTTCTCATTTTGTTATTGTTAAAAGATACCAAAAATACATATACTATAATCTACTGGAAGAGGAGGTATCCCTCTCCACCTAACGGTGGACAAACCCACATTGCAAAATTTATACAACTGAACATAATCATTGTTCAGACTTTAAGATGGTAAGTTACAAGTATCATGGAGTTCTATGTAATTTGTAGCCATAATATTGAATGGGACTTACTGCCTTTTTATTTTTGTTCTCGGGAGTGAGATAAATAAATAAACTTATTACATCAGCGCGAAAAACTTTTTTTATATAGAGAGAGATAATAATTTGCGCATTATTAAATCTTTAAATATCAATTTTAGGAAAATACAATTCATTTTCACTAAGTACACACACTAAACTCGTTTTAGCCTTCTTTGTAAATCACTTTATGAATAATATTCAATTATCTTTTCAGCTCAAAATATTCTCTACGCATATTTCTTCAAAATACGTCAAAGATTTCCGTAATCATCTCGAATAAACTGCAAATAAAACAGATTTAATTACTTGAGAAAATATACATCAATTAATATTACCAAAAATATTTATATGCTCCATAAACTAATAATCATTTTTGTTCATTCCTAAACTTCAAATACCGATAAAGAGTAACTGTAATTCAAATTCCTTCTCTCTTAAGCACACACATCCCAATTGATTTCAACCCTCTCCGTAAATCACTGGATGAATAATATCCAATCATCTCTTTAGTCCAGAGATTTCCTACTCTTCACAACCCCTTAAATCTGTCTTCCTGTGTATTTCCAGTAAAGGCCTACGGAGGAGTAAGTACCCCATTAAATTGCTCAGACCGATGATTGAATTCGGGCCCGAATAGCGTTTATACTCATAAAAATAGGAGCGCTTATCCTGTTATACGATCACTGTGTTGTTTAATTTGGGCTATTATCTCGAAATGCAGTAAATAACGATGATATAACACGAAACTAGGGCTCGTGACTAGAGAGATGCTAGAGAAAAGGGTAGCAGAGTTTGTTCTTGAGTAGGGTCATTTGTCCACACAGAAGAGGCATGCTGGTCCTTATGATTTGATAGTAATGATTTGTCGTAGAGGTGGAAACAAAACATTGGATTGCATTTTTGGATGTGACTTCTTCGGTATTGAGACAGAAATTAACTTATTTAGTACACAAACGGCAGAGACGAGTGAGTTAAAAATACATTTTTCGATCAATATATTCACATAACATACGAAATATTGGATTAATTTATATATCTTCTAAATGAGGGGGTAAAGACTAATTTGGAATAAATAATTACTAAAAATACGTAGATTTTACGCATTGGACAGAAATAAATAAAAAAAATTATATATTTTAGTACATTTAATGATAAGAATTTTTAATGTATATTTGGTTAAATCAGTGCCTCTCGAACATTTAATACATGCGACCCAATATTCAATCATAATTTTCATCGCACCTCCCTCCATACAATAACAATGTATTGAATTCGATAATATTCGCCGGTGTATATAAACATCTAGCCCAGCTAGTGCGTAAATTGCCCCGGACGTATATATACGTCTTTCCAAAGTACGATCTTTTGTGTTCAATGCTATCCATAAAGTTATTGCGAAAGCTTTTGAATGCAATAAAAGGACCTTGGCAGTGTTTGCGAAGGATTCATTTATTTCAGAGGATTTGTTTATTTATGTTGATCAAAGACAGAGAGCAACAGTAGTAAAAGTTGACACCTGTAGTAAAAGCATATCATACAAATTTTATTTACAACACTACTTATACGATACAGATAACATGCGATTTCGATTAAATTTAAATTAGATTAGATGCCAATATATAGTAGTCAAATGAAGTGCCGGGTGGAGATCAAGTGGTTAAGTTGATTTTAGATCACCTAAAAATGAGTAGGATTCTACTTGAAGTACGAGAGAATTAAATTTTCCTAACAATTTATTTCCTTTCTTCCCAATACACCACACACGCGTGAATACGTGCAAAACAGAGGCATTGGGGAGCGAATCGCGTACCTTTTAATGAGCAGTTAAGGGATTAATTATAAACAGTACAAATCGTCAAAATAAGTGTTAGTTTTGCGTATAAATTTTTAAAAGACAAACCCATGGGCTCCCTGGTAATTATTAAACTTGTTTTCAACTTAGTATTGTTAAATTAATTATCAAATACAATGTTAAGTACTGATATATTTATAAGTGTATTATATCAGTGTAAATGTTTTTTATTTATGTCAGAATGTATTTTATGTTTGTTTACCTTCAATAAATTAATAATTTAAAAAAATCTTTTGTTTTCCACTCTTTAATATGATCACTTTTCAATTGTTATCCACTTTCATGCCCCCCTAGGGGGTCGTGCCCGACAGTTTGAGAAGCACTATGTTGAATATATGAGGCGTGTTTAAATGAAAGTGAATCGAAGAGTTGCAGGCGAACAGTTTTCACTGTATTTTTTTTTAAACAAACGTGATAGTGAAAGTGTGTACACAACGCAAGCGAGCGCAAGCTGATTTGTGATAACTCCATTCGTCACACAGGACGTTGCATTCATTTAAAAATGGCTGGTGTGGATGCAACTGCATTCAAAACTGATCAGCGAGCTTTAGTAAAGTTGTTGATACTGGGAAGGAGTAAGCCAATGAATATTCAAAGCAGAATCCTGGCTGTGTACAATGACACGTGTGCGTCGAAGCCCATGGTAACGAGGTGGGCAAGAATGCTTAGCGACGGTTGACAGGAGACAAGGGATTTCCCACTGCTTGGTCAGGCACACAAAGTTGTCACAAAAAAGCTGATTATGGACATTGAAACTGCAATTAAGGGAAAACGACGTCGAAACATTCATGACCTCGCAAATGAGTTCTATTTTTCCATCGGAACTGTTCACAATATTTTCGCCACCAATATGAAGTATCTAAAAGTTTGTTGTCAAGGGGACGTCTTAAGAGTCTTTGAGGTCCTGGATCCAGAGAAATCTTAAGATTTTTTCAGGTCCTGGGCTCCTATGCAAAAGTAAGACCTACCTGAGATCTTTAAAGGTAGACAGTATATATAACACGTATTATTAGTTACTCGTCAAACGGTAATTAGAAACAAATAAATGTGCGCGACTCACTACTTGAGCCCATACCGGGTCGACCGATAATCGAATTTCAACTGAATGTTTGTTGATGGTATTAGGCTTAGGCTTAGATATAAACAACAGTCATCACATAATTATACAGTCTTACCACTCTTGCCAGTTGACATGCCGTTTGAAATTTTCTGTTTTTCTAAAAAAATTTATGGGTAATAATATTTAACTCTTAAAATTATCCGAATCATGATCTAAAAGACAAAGGTCGAGAACGAAACCAGGCCCCCACTGAAATGAGACCCTAGTCCCAAGCCCAGTTGCACCATGGCTTAACCGTCCCTGTGCATACTGTATGAACGCCACAAGAAACAGCGAAAGGGCATGAGTTTACAGCATTTGTTACTCTATAGGAATGACAATGATATTTTTTGCAGCACATAGTAACAGGGTATGAAACCTGGTGTCACCACTTCCAAAGCGGCATTGAAGTCTGTCCACTTGCAAGGAAAACATCTCGACTTACCTAGGCCAAAGCTCAGCAGTCAGCCGGAAAGGTGATGTTGATGGAGTTTTTCGACATGTGGGGACTCCTATTACTGAAGTTAAGAACGTCTTCATCAATGCTCATCGGTACACCCAAACACTTGATATGCTGCGTAAGGATATCAAAAACAAACGTCTAGGTATGCTGTCGTCAGGTGTCTTCATTCTACACTACAATGCAAGGCCGCATTTCACGAAGGTGTGTTTCGCGGCACTGGCCCGTAGAAAGTGGGAAGTAATGGAGCATCCAGCTTACAGTCCAGATCTGTCACTTTGCGACTATCATATCTTTGGACCGCTGAAGAAAAGCCTAATGGGTCAACGATTTCACTCCGACAATTACGTAAAGGCAGCAGTTCTGAACTGGTTCCAGGAAACAACCGACATTGTTCTTCACGGGTGGAATTCGTAACTTTCCTGAGCATTGAGATGCTTCTCTACACGTTATGGGTGATTTCTTTTACCAATTTTTTATACATTTCCCTCATTAAATATTGTTGTTTCTATCTCTGCACCTGCCTCATTTCTGACCCTACGCTTCTCATGGATACACATCTTTAATATTTTTCATTTAAACTCCACGAATAAGTTCCGTGTAATACGGTAAAAATTCGAACAAATACGGTATTTGATACTTGAGCAAAAACTGCGAGTTTTCATTAGAACTTATCTGTGTTAAGCGGAAATCAATGTGAAGCATGTATGATCTTTTCCTGACAACGTCCTAACGTTCCTTCTTTATATCTATATTAAAAGAGGAAATATAGGAATCACATATATTTTTTTATTTAGTATATAGCATACCTTAGCACCCATTTAAAAACTTTCTTGATCTGACCCAATGGTCTTCAAACTGTGTTCCATGAAACCCTGAGGTGCCACAAGGCATACCCAAGAGGTTCCGCGAGTCACAATAAAAAATTGAACCGACTTCATTAAGACCTAAGACATGCTAACTCTAAGAAACATATTTGTGGAGCACCGACGTCAGCTGAACTGGAAAGTCGGTTTTTCACAATCGATGCAACTGTGCAAATAATTCGATAAAAGTGCAGACGACACTTGTACGTTCACAAAAAACGAACGAAGACGCTTAACTCGTTCACTGCTGCTGTAGGGAAAAATAACGATCACTGCGATGTCAGCCATTGAAATGAATTTTTCCTACACACTGATTGAAGAGGAAAACATAAATGTTAATAATCAGCTCTTCTCACGATAACACGGGATTGGCTATTGAGGCATCGTTCAACCCCTTGCGTTTCCTCGGGATTGGGTTTTTGAGTTGATGTCATGTGCCGCGATGTCGTGGGAATCGGCAGTGAACTATTGTAAGTCTTTAGTCGGTTTTAGATTCATCGGTTCACCTATGTTCTCTGATCGCTGCATTGAATGTGTCCACTCTCCACGGTCTAGAAGTCGCGCATAGTTGTTCAAGTAAGTTTATGTAAGCAGGAATATTACTGGAGGTCCATGAGGTGTAAATGGGGTTCTAAGATTGTGGCTCTCATTAATCAGTTCGTAATTTTAATTTTAACTTTCAATGAATGGAATAAATGTCCCACATACTTATTTACTTACGTAATATTTATTATAATATAAACCAGTGGTGCACACAGAAATTTTTCAAGGAGGTGGGGGTTCAGGGTAGGAAGTCCTCCATTCTCGTATCATGCTCCAATACGTAGCCCAACATATCCTTTTGATTTTGTCGATTTTCGGGAACAAAAAACAATAAAAATTAATTATTGAAAAAATAACTGGCATTAATTAATAAAATCAATTATCAATAACAAATATCAATAACCGGGTCTGGACCCGGTGACCCTCCCTTTTGTGTGCGCCCCTGATATAAACGCATCTATTAATCGTCAATTATGGAATACCTTGAGAAAGTTTTAACTGTATTTCCTAGTGAAAGGAATTTCAGCAAGACTGCCGATCTTCATAACAGAAAAAAAAAGAACTAGACGCTACTACCTAAGAAGGACTTAACCTAACAAAATTGATATCAAATGTTGAACATTTGTTAAAAAGCATCAGATTCAGTTCTCCCATTAAAACCATTTCTTTGTGTGTGTTGCTCAGTTACTTTGTATAACAGTAATATACTTTAATCTATACAAATAAATAAAATTGAAGTGTCTGTTTGTAATTTCAAATTAGCAGCTTTTTACTTAATGTACTAAAAGTATATACGGTACTCATAACAAAAAAAAAAATTTTTTTTAAATTTTTGTCTGTCTGTCTGTCTGTCTGTCTGTCTGTTTGTTCCGGCTAATCTCGGAAACGGCTGGTGCGATTTTAAAAATTCTTTCACTAATGGAAAGCTACATTAACGGGGAGTAACATAGGCTATATTTTATTCCCGTATTCTTACGGGAACGGAAACTATACGGGTGAACGTGAAACTGAATGCCAAGATGAACGCCAAATTGAACGCCAAGCTGAGCTAATGAAGTCGTTGTTTTGGTTACTAGCGACCGATGCTCTTCATGAAACATAACAGTGTTACGCGGACATCATAATTCGCTGACACGTGCCATAATTTTTTTTTATGATAGTTATCTCACACTGTTCAGTTAAGTAGAGCATCGGCTGTTTCGGATGCACTTTTAAAAATAATAAATCAAGGCTTCATAAGCAAAAAGCAATGCAAGAAACAAAAAATTGATAAGTTTTAATCCTTTCTCTTTTTTTTATTTACATTTTTAGTCACATTTAAACAATAGTTATTATTTGCTTAATATTTATATTGTAATCGAAGAATAATAATTTTCAAGGTATCTTTCATTTTTCTACCTCTCTGCTTTTCTTAATTCAAATTGTTCTTAATTTCTTAATTGTGAGTTTTTTCATTCGTTATATTTAAGCTGTTTTAAACTTTAACAGCTGAACTTTAAGTATAATAATTAGAAATCAATGTTAAACATTGTTAGGTTTTTATTCATGAAAATGTTTCAGATTTTGATAAATTACTCTTAGGTTATTTTATTTAGTTAACTGCGTAGGTAGTTGTTTCTAAAATAATTCAAATTGTTCTTAATTTCTTAATTGTGAGTTTTTTTAATTCGTTATATTTAAGCTGTTTTAAACTTTAACAGCTGAACTTTAAGTATAATAATTAGAAATTGATGTTAGGTTTTTATTCATGAAAATATTTCAGGTTTTGATAAAAAACATAGCATTTATGATGATGTTCACAATCTCAATAAAAAAGATTCGTGGTTGTGTGAAAGATCCATTTTAGCACCTATAAACGACCAGGTTACTGCGCTTAATCAGCGCATGTTAAATAAGCTTCCTGGTGAATCACAAACATACCTTTCCATCAATACAGTTTGCAATCCGGATGAAACGGTTAGTTATCCAACATAATTTTTAAACAGTATAATTGTGCCTGGTCTACCTCCTCACAAGCTAGAACTTAAGATTGGCGTTTCCATCATACTACTCCGTAATTTAAACCCACCAAAACTTTGCAATGGTACTAGGTTGCGAGTAGTGTTATTGCAAAGAAACGTTATAGAAGTCGTGTAATATCCGGATGCGGAAAAGGTAACATAGTACTTATACCACGAATTCCCATAATACCATCGAATTTCCCGTTTGAATTCAAAAGACTACAATTCCCTGTAAGTGTCAGCTTTGCAATGACAATTAACAAGTCACAAGGGCAAACGTTAAGCAAAGTTGACATAGATTTAACTAAGAGTTGCTTTTCACATGGCCAACTATACGTGGCATGTTCACGTGCGAGGAATGCCACTGGCGTTTTTGTTTTAGCTCAAGAAAATCGTACACCAAATATTGTATATAAAGAGATTTTTCAATAAATTTAATACTGTATATAGAGAGGATGTTCAATAAATTTATACGAAAAAAACCACACAAAAATTAACAAAAAACAAAGAAATAAAATAAATAAAACAATAAACACCAAAAAGCAGAAAGAACACAAAAATATAAAAACAAAACATTGATTCACAAAGTAAAAAAATGACATTAAACTCTCTCTCTCTATATATATATAGCGTGTATGTATTTCTTAACGTGGAATACAGAATTATTAAGCTTTCGTAAGATCTGTGAATTGAACAAAACACTTTTTTGTAAATTTCTACGTGAACGAAGTCGCGGGTATAACAGCTAGTTTAATTAATAAAAGTTTAAAATTAATATGTCCTTGTTTTGTTAAGTTTTTTTACACTGTAGTTAAAAATGTAAATCTTTTAAAGAAAGTAGCTTAATAACAATAATCAAAAGCACATTTCAGTTGATGAATTTACAAAAATTCAATAATCAGTAAACAGAGGTTTACCTCGAAACGGAAATATGACAAAGGTTCTATGAGACAAACGAAGTTTGGGAAACTGTTCTAAGGGTTCCGTGATTCGAAAAAGTTTGAATATTACTGATGTAACCTATGTCCTCAACGTAAGCGTATATTTGGATCAGCAGTCTCTTCTTTCAAGAAAAACGATCAAACTCTCCAACACACCCCCTTCTAACAAAGCCCCACCACACAGAAGTAAATTTCGCATCACCAACATCCTACACCCCTACTAACTACGTCATAAAAGTGAAGATTAATTAGCGGCACCTATAAAAATGACCATAAAGGGAACTGCTGCAACGACCCTATACTCCACCCTTCCCTCCGCTACGAATTAACTTGACCCCTCTGTTTGTGTAGTTACAGCTTTCATGGGGGAGGGCCCAGGCATTGTTATGAGGGAGCCAGGCACCTATTTCATAGGGATCGTTCCATGAATTTCATGGGGAGAAGGGAGAAGGTATTATTTAACAGAATCAAGTTTAGTGTCGGGGGTGTAAGATAATAGAATCCTAAAACTGGGACGAGGGTGTTTTGAGGGGAGTTTCTTCCGTTTGGATGGGGGGATTCCTGTCTCCTATCATTCAGTGAGATACGATTTCCCTTAATTTTGATTTGGTGTTGCTGTAGAGTTGGTAGAGGTTTTTATTGTAACAATAAAAATTTATTGGTTTGTTTACACTGTAGGGGGTGTATTCATTAGAGAAAACAAGTTTTGTGGCGTGTTAGGAGATGCGGGTGCTCTCTTTTTTTAAGTATCGGGGACTTTGGATGCTAAATTTACTTTGTTTAAGAAGATAACAAATTTTCAAGACTAAACTAAACTAATAAAAGATTTTGCGATAATATGCAAATTAAAACATGAGCTGGTTTCTCATTATAATTTGTAATAATTTATAATATTTTATTATAAATGTTTATTGTATACGACGTATAAATTTAATTGAAAATCATTGCACAGAATAGTTAAATTGTGCAATGAGTAGGAAATGGAATGCATTAAGTTCAATAAGATTTCAAATTAAGCTAGTTGAAAAGAAATTAATAATTGATAAGAAAGCTGTATATATATTACATACTGTGATCACCACAATTTGAGCATTAAAGAAAATATTTTGTAAATACATTTCTAAGAATAAGAAAAACCAGTGAAGAATGCATCGGAAGTTATGCTGTATTTGTGCTCATTAAAAAAAAAAAATTAAAAACTAAATTTAAGACAATTCAAATGTAATTCAATGGTTTCAAAGCTACTAGAAACATTTTCTATTGTTGAAACGTATTCTCTTACAAGAGGAAGATTCAAAATAATTAATTTATGAAACCAAATCTCCTCATTATTAACTAACCTTTTACTTAACCGCTTGCCTGATTATCCCGAGTTATTTCGGGTTTGTATATCTTGCAGTTAATTATTATCCCGAGAAAACTCGGGTGAAGCAGAATTTGTCATTAAGTTTTTTTGTTTTTTTTATCACAGTTTACTCGGCCTGGTGGAAATAAAAGGAAATATTCAGCTTTGATTGTTAGTTTGTCAAGGATTGTTGGTTTCTCGGTTCCCTTTAGCGAAAACGATGATTTTTCAGATAGTAAGATTATGAAGAGGTGAACATTGAAAGTAGTGGAAGTGATTCTTTTGTATGTAGCCTTTTTGAAGACGATTATATACCCTTATTTTTAAGACAGTGCCCTCTATGTTTATGTAAAGGAGATTCCAGAGATAAGCCAGTAAGAAAAGAGACCAGATACCAGTGTACAGAATGTCAGGTATCACTTTATGTTGTCCCTTCTTTCAAAAACTATCATATAAAGACTGATATTTGTCTTTTTTTTTCATTCGCCCGAGATAACTCGGGATATTAAACTTATGTTAAAACTAAATGCTTTTACACCTGTAAAAAATTAAAAATTCAACTTAAAACCTACATATTTTGTTTTGTTTCATTTCCTTGTATTTAATAATAAAATTAAAAATTGTGATGATTTTTTGCAACATTTTTCAAGAAAATTTGTAAAGGAAGCGGTTAAGAAAAGGATTTTCTTGCAATTATTTTAGTTGGTTAAAAATTTTAATATAGTTTTATTTTCATCTAATTTTAACCAACAGCTAATAAAGGTAGAATATATTTCATTTTCAATAAGAAAGTGCTTCAGTTTTGATTTCACGATTTGACTGTTATAAATAGTTTGTAGATTATAATATTATGGGACTATATATATTTTTTTACATACATATTGAGGGAAATGCATTTATTTTCTTTAGCATTTACTTCTTATTTCATTTTCTACACTGTGACCTACGACATTGCTCCATTTCATATTAAAAAGAAGACATACGTATGAATAAAGCCTTTCACAATTCTGTTGTTACTCAAAACAATACGTCTCAAAAGTATTATGTCTAGTCATAGATTCAAGCTTCTGTACTACAAGGGGTCTCAGGGGTGTTAATTTTGTCTCGAGGGGTGAAAATATAAACAATTTTTAAACAGGTATACTTCTTTTAAACTTAAATTAAATAATTCGAATCTTATACACGTTATTTAAAAAGGATTATGGTTTCAGAAAAATACAAAATGTTTGAAATATAATCATAATTTTAAAAGTTATAAGCATATGCAAATAAAAAATAATTTTGTAATAAATATTAAGTAATGTTTGCGCTGCGCACGTTATTTTCTAAAATAGTAGCCTTTGATGCATAAAACCTAATCGAATTATAAAATGTATCATACTCTTTAAACCCTAGTAAATTAAGAATAATAAATATTTTGTATTTTAAAATATTTGAAAAATATTGAAATTTTTTTAAAAAAAATGAAAATATAGATTTTTATTTTTAAAAAAAATATAATTTGTTATTCTATTTATTTAAAATTACTACGGTGCAGTAAGGATACATTTAACTTTATAAATCAACTGATTGTTAGTAATTAAAGCTACTACTTTTGAAAAAAACATGCTCATCGTAAAACTTAATTAATATTTCTTATAGAAATATTTCTTTTTTGCATATGCTTATAATTTTTAAAATTATGATTATATTTTAAACATTTTACATTTTTCTGAAGACCCATTTTTTTATAAATAATGTGTAAGAGATTCGAATTATTAAATTTTAATTTCAAATAGTTGTATGCATTTAAATATTGTTTATATTTTCAGTCCTCTAAAAAAAGTTAACACCCCTGAGACCCCATCTGCCGTGTTGGGGAGATGATGCATGCCTTTTCGTGCAGGGGATGAGTGGTGTATAAACATATCTTATAAACTTAAGCTCGGTTCCCTTGACGTGTAGAAGTACTGATGCACCTTATATCAGTCGAGGCTCAAAGTCCTCGCTGTGACGAAGTACTGTAGCTTACAGGGGTGCGTGAGGGTGCCAGCTCCGGTGTTGTCCTCAATTGACCGGGGTTCAAAATTATGAAGCTCGTTGCCAATAACTCTCGTGTGACATTATGGTGTGAAGTTAATATACACTCACTTCCTCAATCGGTCCCCGTGGTTATTCCGCCAATAGCACTAGGGTAGGATCGAAATGCAATGTTAAAAAAATCAATAAATCAACGTCTTATAACTATGTGAATTTGATTTTCGAAATATTTGATTATTCTTCCATCTGAAAAGAGCAAACAAACGTTTTTTTTGTGTGAAGGTAAATTCATAAAAAAAATTGAATACGGGAACAATTTAAAATATATTTCGAATATATAATAAGAAAAAAAAACTTATATAAATAATCCGTGATCACACAGTGTTACAATAACAATCAACATCCTCTCTGAAATAACTATCACTTATATCAAACGTAATAAATGCAACCTGTGATATCCATCATTATGTCATAGATAACACGGTATTAATTATTCGTCTGAAAATTAAATTAAAGCTAAAAAAATTTAACGCAATAAAAAAACGCATTACAAATTTATGATGCTTAAAATAAATAAAAATTAAATTACATAGTGAGAGTCAATATAATTCTTCAAAAAAGCAAACAACATTTACCGATATCTTAATTCATTTTTCTAACTATTAACCATTTTACTAACAAGTAATATAAAAAAACAAAGTCAATTCCTAAGGTCAACAAAGAAAAATTTTATTTATTTATATTTTATTAAAATATGTATATACACATGATAGAGAATCACAATATTAAGTGCACAATAGAAAGTGATTTTCCTTGCAATTTTCCATTTTCCTTTCTATATATAATAGTATTAGTCTATTATATATATATATATATATATAATAGTATTAGTCTATTATATATATATATATATAATGGTATTAGTCTATTATATATATATATATTTGTTTGTTACTATTTATTCATTAATTAAATTTAATTATTCCAATAAAATGGTATAGTAAAAAAAAACACATTCTCAGAAATCAGGCCATTCTATGTAGGATTCGAACCCACGACTTTTGAATTATAAATCCAACGCGCTACAGGGGCAAACGAGCGACTTTCCTTTTTATATATGGTGTTGGACTATAATTTTTGTTTGTTTCTCATTATTCATTAATTAATGAATTCCTATTTGAAAACGCTGTATTAACATCAAGTGTCCTCCAGTACAAGTTTAAAAAAAAGTATTTGAACTTGAATGGGTGAATAGAAAGTATATTTATATATATATATACTCATGTCCATAAATTAAGGATAATGAAGTTCAGGCAAAGAAAGAGACAGAAGCAAAACAAATTTGACTTATTTGTAAAGTTTATTTATTAAACAAAAGGTAAAGAGCAAAAAAGATGCTATATGTTTGACATAATTAATAAAAATTGCGATTTTTACTCCCAGGAGCAAATTTCAAAAAATAACCTATTTACAAAAAACAGTATAACATGGTTAGTATGATGGTTAATACGGAGTATGCCTCCCGGACGATGTTACAACGCCTACGCATGCTGAGTATCAAATTATCAATCTGATCTTGGGGAATATTACACCACTCATCAAGCAATGCCCTCCGAAGTTCCAGTAGACAGGTGGAAGGGGGTTGACGGGCTGCAATTCGTCAGCCAAGCGTATTCCACACATGCTGTATTGGATTCAAGTCCGGTGAGTATGCTAAGTCCGGGTGATATCCTACGACTGAAGGCATTCGTCTACAATGTTTGCACGGTGAGGACGGGTGTTGTCATTCATAAACAGAAATTCAGCACCCATGGCTCCCCGAAACAAACGTACATGTTGTTCCAGAATGACATCCCGATAGATGTGGCCTGTCATCGTTACACTCTGAACATGCAGGTCAGTTCTGGAATCAAGAACAATTCCTCCCCAAACGAGCCATCCTGCACCACCCTAACGGTGTCGATCAATGATGTTCTCTTGGTGGTAACGGGTACCTGGCGCTCTCCATATGGAAGTCCGGCGAGAATCAGACTGCAAACTAAACCTGGACTCGTCGGAAAACATCACACAAGACCACTGTTGTGGTGTCCACAATGCATGCTCTCTACTCCAGGTTAATCGCAGGCGACAGTGAGTTGCGGTAAGGGGAACACATCTGACAGGCCTACGAGCATATAGACCAATGTGCCCTAAGCGTCTGTACATGGTCTGACTTGAAACTGTCGTATCGGTAGCTGAAGAGAGCTGACGAGATAGGTCAAATGCTGTGTTGCGTCTGTTTCTTTTGGCAGTAACTGTCATATACCGGTCCTCATTCGGCGTTGTAACTCGGGGGTGACCTGTGCTGTAACATCTACTCGCATTACCATCGTCTTGGAATCGTTTCCAAAGCCTGGAGATGATACTCTGGGCGATTCTAAGTTCCTCGGGTACTTCCAGCTGGGTACGTCCACATTCCAGTCGTCCGATAATTCTAACACGTTAAAAATCATCCAAATGCTTCCTTTGTGCCATAACTATGCGGTTATTGCACTGAAAGGCTTTTAAAGCGCTTGTGAACAATTTTACTTCTTTGCCACCATTCCTTATATACCCGTCTCTTACACTCTCGTCATTCTGACGTACTATCCGCGCCATCTGATGGTTTCCTGTAATTTGCATATTCTTCTTCAAGATGTGTGTGATAATTCTACAGGTGAAATTTTTATTTTAGAGTTCAATTTCTGTGTGATTCTGAATTATCCTTAATTTATGGACATGTGTGTATATATAGATATATATAATACAAAAATATGCACAAAATAGTTATAATCTTAAGATAAATATAGTCATGATAGATTAAAGTCTTAGCCACAGTTGTACTAGAGTAAACTCCTGGCCTTAGGAACCAGGATTGCAGGTTTAAACAAAGTTTTTCGGCCAGCCAACATTCACCTGAATTTGCCAGTACTCTGGGCCATAGGAAAAGTTAGAAATTTCTGGAGAAATTTAATTATTATTATAAATAAAACTATAATCTATTAATGTAAAACGATAATATTATAGCCTATAATTATTACTAGAATATTTTAAAAGCAATGCTAAAACAATTAGACTTACCACGTGTGTACAGCAAAAACCATTTTCCCGGGCCATACAAAGGTCAATAACAGTAACGCATAAATAAATTATTAAGTTTTGATAAAATAACTAAGACTATATATATAAACATTTAAAAATTGTAAATTTTGTTTTAAAATTTATAGAAAATAAAAGTACCACCCAGACAAATACAATTAATTTTAAATAAAAAATAATATTGTTAATTTACTTAGCTTGAGGCGACATCTATCGATTAACTGTACAGCTAATAACATATTTCTTATATTTAACTGCTAGCCGTATAGCATTTTATACACCTAACAGTTAAATATAAGAAATATGTTATTAGTTTACATTATATTTCGGGAAAACCAGTATTTTTTCCAGTTTCTATACTGAAATAAATACCGGTTTTTCCCGAAATATAATGTAAGAATATATGAACTTTCTTTGCAACCATTGTCAACATCAGATGCGCCATATTGCAATCAAATTCACTTCGACAGTGATATTGCAATTTCCCCGTTACATTTAATAACAGTATCATTCAAAAACCTTAAACAAAATCTAAATTGTCGCTGAAAGATGTCGAAAACACATTTTCACTTCCCAATCACCTCCTAATACCATTCTCCAACTTGCCAATCCTTCCAATACAGCTCACGCCAACCACCATCTCAAAACACCGGATCAATTGGGCACTTCCCAAATTGGTAAATTGGAAATAAATTCAAACCTTTCGCGTATTCTTCAACCGGAATTCCTCTCTTCAGCATTGTTTCGCCATTCTTCAACCAATGAGGCGTCACTGCAGAAATGGCTTTCCGAGTTCGAACTCCTGATGGTTATTTATTGCGCATTTATTCATGGAACTTGCTGACACCTTCGAAAAAAGGGATAAAATCAAAGAACCGTCAATGCCGTAAAAAGGGAAAATTGAACACTAGAAGGGATAAAGTGTGATGGGGAAAAGGTGAAGCATTTTAGTATATTGGATACAGACACTGCCATTCTTAGTTTGAGATTCAAGTTGTTTTGTTTTCGCTTTTATTTGTGCTGTAAGAGGAAAAATTATTGCTTTGTTACAATGTTAAAAGTAGTGACGAATCTTTGGTCTTAAATACTATTCTTTAGAGAAATGCTTTAACTGGTTTAATGATAGACCAACACAAATTATTCGCACTGATATTTTAAAAACAATCGTTAAATAGCAATTGTCAATTTATTTTTTCCCTCTGATTTTACGGCTTACATAACTTGAAGTCGTAGAGTTAAATTATTGATCAACAATGTTTTATTCTGTTAAATAAAAACGCTAACTAAAGCAAAGAAATTGCACAGGAAACAAGTAAATTTTTAAGATAAAATTACAGTTTTTATCCCTCCCCTCCCCAAAGCCGAGAAATAATTGAGTGATTTGCGAGAAATTTTAATTGAATTAAAAAAAAAATTGAAAACTAAAGAATCTCTCTCACTTGTTTATTTACTATATTTTACAAAATACAGTAAAAATTAAGCAAAAATATGTAGCTTTACATCTGGGCGATGTTATTAATTGCTAAAGTTTAAAAATTTATAATGGCAGCTGGATATTATATCATGGTCTCGATCATATGGACATGTTTTTTTACGGTCAAATCATGAGTTCGAGTCATCATGCAACTAAAAACTCGTCGTTCAGAGGGGTTTAGACCCATTAAATTTGTTGAGACTCAAAATTTTCGTGCGTTGTGAAGAAGTCTAGAGAGTAGATTACTATATCTTGCAATGTGTTACTCTTGCTTCTTAACTGTGGTTCAAAATTGCAAGGAATGTCGTTAATTATCCTAGTACTGTGTCAAGTTATGATTATGTATATAATATAAACATATATATAAAAGTTAGCATCCCTATATTGACCCCTTCTCTGTCGGATTTTTTTTCGAATTTCCGGTCCAAAAAATACATTTTTTTTTATTGCTGAAATTTAATATATACTCTAGTCTAAATTTAAAAATGCCATTTTTTTTCAGAAAGCAGTTTTTTCTAGACTCACGGGTGGTCTCGTCTACTCTATTATACCTCGTCTACTGATCTCCAGTTTTCACTGCAATGCATCAAGATTTAGGCTTAAGAAAATTACTCTGATACTATATTTATTTATGTTATTGCTTTGAGGTTAATATTTGAGAAATAAAAGTAACACAAAAAAAATATGTACATAAAAAACTATTAAAATTATGTAAAAAATATTTCGGAAGAAAAGGGTAAACAATTTTTCATCATTTGACCAATACCACTGTTCAACTGGCTTTTTTACTATGCTTTGCATGATCCAAATACACAATAAAATTCTGACCTCTTCCTTACAAGTTGCACGCCATTCCCGCTGCTTTGAATGCATTTTAGATTTCTGGGAATGAAAGCATTGCTCAGGATATACATTAGTTTACTCCACTATCAGCTGGAACATAGAACCATCGAAAAAATACTCAAAATATTGAATCAAATTATCATCACTAAAGTTTACCAATATTCCAGGGTTTTCTGTAAAATCAAAACGAGGAGTAGCAGGACACACTGTTTTCTCTTCTACCCACATCCTCGCTGAGCTTATATCATCATCTTCAGGTTCACTAGACTCAGAAAAAATATCATCAGTTGATAAATCAGAGCTATCATCTTCCGAATTAGAAATATTAAATTCAGTGTCCTCAGACTCACTCTCCGAATCCATCATAAAAGCAATTTTGACGTGTAAAAATTACACTAGCGAGAGCGAATTTATAGAAAGTACAAAAAGATTCTGTTTTGGTTCGACGGGAAATCTTGCTTAGAAAATTGTGAAAAAGTAATACTAGTTGCGCCAACTCTTAGACAACTCAACAATACGAAAAATAATCGCAGAATTCACAGAGGCATCTGCGTAGCGACCAATTCAATTTCAGTGATGCAATTTTTTCCTTCGTCGCATGGCATGCGACGCCGACTATACGGGCACGAAATTGCCAAACGTATGAAATACGACGCCTACAGAGAAGGGTTAATATATATATATATATATTCGTTAATTATTACTAATAGCATTGTTATATGAATTGATGCGGTGACCAATAACATGTATACTACCAAACAGCACGCGAAATTATACTAGTTGGTGACACTCCAGAAAAATCAATTTAAGTAAATTTTCGGTAATTTGCCTTATATCTAAAAAATTCATTATAAGTATAGCTATTTTCCTTTTATGTTTATTGTTTTGTATGCTAACAAAAACGATATATGCTCTTTATTACTAATGCTTCTTTTTCTTTCTTTTTCAGAAAATGATATGCTAAAAATATAGTTTTTTTTAGCATAACTTATATGCATTTTAAAATTATATGTGATTTATTTTCTTTACAGATGTTAATTTATTAATTTTAAATTTAGATGAGTTTTTCGTACTTCTCAATACTTTTGATTCATTAGGGATAAGTTTTCAGAACATAAAAGTAGCTCTTTTAAATTTAATTATTTTTGCGTTTTATTTTTGGATGGTTTTTACCTTAAAAAATTTATATCCGTTTTCTAAACCTGTTGGATATGTAATTGGCAACTATCCTAATAAAAATAAGTTATATTACAAGATATCCATAATACTGCATAATCTATATTTCTCATTTTGCTTAAGAAAGGTGACGATTAGGAGTGACATTCATACAAAATGCACTTAATGCATGATTTTGTCCTTGGAGGAAAATCAGATTAAAAACATCAAAACATAATAAACTGGATAAGCATTACTATAAATTTCATTTCATATTAATACATATACAAATTTCATTTTAAATACACATTTCTTTTTTTCTTCTTTACGGTATGAAAATAAAATGGAATTTATCTTTGTTCATATTCATTATTCATGCTTATTTTTTTCCCAGTGTTATTACTAAATGCGGCAATTTTGTTGCAAGTTTTTGAAAGAGATATTTAAAAAATGTAGTTTTTGAAGCAAAAATATTTCAAAATGTTTTAATATTTTCGTATTTGTTACTCCATATTGCTATTTTATTTAAATTCATTGTTATATATATAAAAAATTCAGTATGGCAGTTGATTCTTTTTTTACATATTATTAATTGAAATATAAGTACATTTTAATTATTCCACATCCACCCTATTTCTGACATGCATTTTCACATGGAATCTTCTTAAAAAACATTCTTGAATCTGAAAATGCATTTTATCTCTTTTCCGTACTCCCAGGGACTGTGTAAATCACATTTTCCTTCTTCATTAATAATGAAAGAGATTATAAGATATCGTTTGTAAATAAAAATCTGATTATTTATCCCTCACCAAATGGCAACTGGCTCATAAACTCATGTATTATCGAAATCCTCATCAAACGGGGACCTTACTTTTACAACCTCATGACGTAATCCACTTAGTAGCGTTCCCATGTGACACTGTAATAATAAAAGTTGGTAAAATAGCTGGACTCGCATAGAACTGATCGTAAAAGCGAGAGAATGTGATGATGTCATGGAGCCTACTGGTCTTTGATTAAAGGTTTTCTGAGAGAAGTTAATAGGTTATAGTATATGCGTGGATTATACAAAAATATTAATTATTAACTCTGTGCAACACTTTTTGATACTTAAATACCTAATTGTGTCGATAATTATGGAATTCAAATTAAAATTCGATAGGAAAGAAACAAGCACTGAAAGATTTTATAGAATGGAAACATCCCCATTGACTTGTAGGATGTTAGTGTTAGTGTATAACATTAATGGAAGCATAAACGATAAGGTATCTTTTTCAATTGTTGAATATGAGTTTATTAGCTATTCCTAACTATTGCAGAAATCTCATTTAGAAATGCTGATAAATTTATTAGCGTAATATATATATATTATATATTACGCTAATAATAAGTTTTGCGGCTATCTAACCTTCACCTGTATTTGCCAATACTCTGGGCCATAAGGAAAGGAAGGAATATTTAGAGAAATTTAACTATTACAAATAAAAACACAATACTATTAATATATAACGATAAAAAATTATAACTTACTATTAATTAATAGAACTAGATAATAAAATTTATTACGTCAGTACAGCAACAAACCCTGTTTCCCGCGTGATACAAAGTATAGTAGCACCGCATAAAATTAGTAAATTACAATAAAATAGTATTATATCTATATATACGCATTTAAAAACCTAAATATTGATATAAAATTTACAGAAAATAAAAGGACTTCCCAAACATACAAACTGATATTTAAATAAAATATAATATTAATAATTTATGAAACATGTGGCGCCATCTTTCGATTAACTGTTTGACTAATTAAATATTGTTATTATTATTACATATTGTCATTTCACTGCGAACTATATATATATATGTATATATATGTATATATATATATATATATATATATATATATTTGTGTGAGTATGTGTCGTGTGTGTGTGATAATTCAAAGGAGCATGGTGAAGATTTCGGGAAAACAGTTTCTTATTCATTAGTTAAGAGTAAGAGTATTCGTTAGCAAATTTTCAAAAACATCTTCACAAAGAGACAAACTTACATCAAATGGAATTCTTAATTGGATTATATATTTATTTCCATAAATTACCCTTCTTGTGAAAAATCTATTTTCAACATTTATACACATTCATTTTATTTTTATTGTTTTGTGTTCATCCCACGTGTCGATAGATTCTGTTTTTCTAATATGTCGAAAATTTCTGCTGACGGGGAAGGTTGGATCCATAAACAAATCCTTAACACTATTTCACTGTCATAAATCTCAGTGAAAGCCTTAGAAATAATAATAGTTATCCATTTTAGCATGATGCCTCTTTTGATCTTTACAACTTTAATTGCTTAATATCTCAGTTTCTCGGAAATTCTGTTATTCTCCAATCTTAGTAGGATATCTTTGTATCAACTATTTTTTCATGCATTGTATATATATATATATATATGGAAAGAGAGAAAAAAATGCCATTTGTGCCTTTGTTTTGATATCATGACCCAACAATAATTTTTAATATATAAAACATGCTATATTTCCTGTTATAACAACTTAAAATTCTTTTTTTTTCTTTTAAAAAAAGTCTAAGAATGTTAAAAAAGAATAAACAATAGCGATTCAGCATGGGTTAAAAATGAATATTTCAAAAGATATATAAAATTAAATATAATCTTTAAAAAATCTCTTACACTTTTTTAATTTTTTAAATTAAAAATCGCTTTATTTTTTTATAAGTCAATTTTTTATAACTTTAAAAATTAAAGTTTTGAACTACATTTTTTGCTCCAAAGAATTGTTTTTACTATAAAACACAAAATCAAATAAAATATTTTAATGCTAAGTATTATATATATGTATATATATATTTGCATTATGCGCGTGTGAATTACAATACTACACTAAAATAATTTATAATTTTCTCACTATTTTGATAAGAATTTTAATGCACGTTAGATTTAGGATGTAACTTATTTTTAAATTTAAGAATTTTGACTAGTTCATTTTTATCGGAAATTTTGGGTTGAATCAATCCAACATTTATCAATCAACTAAGGAATCAAAATCGCAAATAAAATTCCTTCACTTCCCACTCGGATAATAACAAACCAAATAAATAAGTCACTCTTAAGTGCAATACTTTTCTTCATTCAAATGACTACTCATAGGAGAGGTTTCTTAGCAATTTCCTTCAATCTTCACTCCCTTCTGAAGGCAGTATTTATCAATAAATTGCCAATTTCGATTGTCAACTTCGGCGTCTTGATTTCTTGGTAATTCCGCGCTTTCACCCATTTCTGCTTCCTAAAAAAGGTAATCTTCATTACCGGAGGGAAAAGTAATTTTCTCAAATAGAGTTCTCAAAAGAGGAGGAAATGGGGAAATAAAAAGAATCTGGAAAAGAGGGGTAGGAAAGAAGATAAAAGGGGAAAAAAGGATAGAATCGGAAATCGTGTCCAGTTTCCTGTAATTCCTGCTTAAATTCTGGGGTTTTCTCCCCAAAACGAACTAAGAAATAAAGCTAATATACTAGCAGAGGGAAAACAGGGAAAAAACATCAGAAATAGCCCATTGCGAACGTCTCACTTTGTCAGCAAGGACTAACAAGACTTTTCAGATACGCGGTGGTTGCTTGTGTCCTGTAGTGTTGTTGTCTCTGCAAGATGTGATTAATGCTCCAGTTGACGGTGGGAAGAGGCTTAATCTCAGCGTGAACCAATCACATCCGCTGTTAGAAAAGTCCAATTGTACGAAGAAGATTCGATAAGATTAGCGATTGGTTCAGCAGTGGCAGGAGTCTGCTCGGTTTTTTTTGGTTAGTATTATCGTTTTTGTGTGCTCGTAAGATGGTTCTTTTCTTGAGTGCTCAGAGTCTTAATCTGTTTTCGTTGTTACTTCTGGAATTAGCTGCTTTAATTTGTGATTAAATTACATCATGAAAACAAAGTATCATTCTTTGTTTCCTGAAACGAGGGGAAAATACATGAAATAAAACTTAATTAATTCTGAGAAAAAAATATATAAGGGAGTATTTATTAAAATTGTAAACTGTCAATTTTAATATATCAGTTTTATTTGGAATTTTAATACCTTACTTCTAACCACACACATTTGACAAATTTTTCCCTTTAAAATTAAATCAGTTTGAGGTAACTGAGATTACTTTTAGTTTTATTCTACAGTGCAGCGTTTCCCAAAATGAAGGGGACGTGAATACCCTACTTAGGGGGTGTGAGCATATTAAAAAGTCGTAAGTAAAAGGTAATTTTTTTAAAAAAAACTATTAATTTACAGATGGTAGGGTTTGCAATCCCGTGTTATATTTTCAATCACGGGATTTCGGGATTATACTATCCAAATCCCGGGATTTGGATTGAGCTATTTATCAATATACTTGAACACTAACATAATTAAAATTGCATAATAAAACTGAGCATATAACTACAAATTGGTTTGATGTTATTTTTATTGAAGCAAATCAAAATAAACTTAATTTATCATAAAAACAAATAAAAATAGTACATAATAAAACTTTAAAAAAAACATTTCCTCATTTCTTGTGTTTTTGTAAATAAGCTAAGCACAGCTTGTTCAGCGTTTCATCGTTCAAACGGCGCCTTATTTTTGTTGAAAATTGTCCTGCCGAAGAAAATACTCGTTTAAGATCTATACTAGTATGCTTTATCCTCATAAAATATGATTATGTTTTTTCGAGGTAGTCACCATGTCTCCCTCCATTTCTTAAAAAAAGAGATATTTCTTTTTAAATTTTTGTCTCAAATCTAATAGACTGCATTGGTGTATATACCTCTTTGATAACATTAACTTGTTCTTTTGCTGCACTTAATGGTTTTTGTGTACAAATTGATTCAGTTTTTGAATCAAAATATGAATCAATTTCACCTCATATGAAATAAAAGATCCAATTGCATGATCTGTTAGTAATGCAGTGGGATTTGAAGCATTGAGTCTCTCAAGCAGGTCCGTAACTAATTTAAAGCATTTAATTGTAGAAGGAACTTTAACAAAATCTATTTTTGAGATGTTTCTTATATTATTGCTTAAGTATTGCGGTGTACCACTTAGATCTGTGCAACGCTCTACCATACGAGAAATGAGAGCTGTATATATATATATATATATATATATATTATTTATATCACTTATAATTGAGCACACAAAAAAGTTCTACGCACATATTTCATAAAAAATATATATATAAATTTTCCAAAAGTTAAATTCTTAGAAAATGTTCATGAAAAAAAATTTTTGAAATATAATTCAGACAAAAATTAAGTCCCTGGATTCGTTTTTTTAATCTGGAGATTTCGGGATTGGAAAAAACACTGGGGTCCCGGGATTTCGGGATCCCGTGGCTGGAAACCCTAACAGAAGGAAAGCAAAGCAAAATACACTCTGACCTAATAAAAAAATACGCATATGCACTGATAGAATACACTTCTAAATATATCTGTACAGACAATGTATTTGATAATTTAATCAATTAATTTGATTAATTAATTTATCAGTGCAAAATTAAGAACAAGTTTAAAAATTACCACAGAAGCCATGGGCTTGTCACACACACACACACACACACACACACACACACACACACACACACACACACACACACACACACACACACACCACACACACACACACACACACACACATAATTATATGTAAAATGTAATACTTATCTTGATAATGTGCACGGTTTATAAATAAAGTCGATTGTTGCTTTAGTGTCAAAGTACTTAGTTGATTTCAATACATTGTTATCGTATGGGGCGGGGAGCGATGAAAATTATTATTGAAAACTGGGTCTTAAGTATTGAAAGTTTGAGAAGCACTGCTGTTTTGGAAAAATAATTTTTAATGAAGTGTTTTTTTTATAAATGTCAAACTTAAATACAATGCGAAAGTTATTAGTATCAAACACAGCAATTTTGAAGCACAGTTATGCGATGAAGGTAGAACCTTGGCTGCTTTCTACACAATATAAACGAAAGGGCCTACATATTTAGCATACATCAGCCTGACTAAGGGTTAGGGCTTCACCGGATCAAGCTTATGGTTCGACTTCAATAATGTTCGTTACGAGTTCTCGAATTGACTACACGTCTGCCGGGACCGCATTCCTGAATGAAGTGGAAATAATAAATAAATAAATGTAATAAATGCACATATAGATGCAATTCACTACAATATGTATAAACTAAATTACTAAACATATTGATATAAAATATATTTATTTATATTTAACTGCAAAACTGAAATATTGTTGAAGTGTTGTTATTATCATCAGGGATATCAATAATGCAGCAAGTACCAGTTTCAAAGAGTATCTCAATGATGGCCGTCTTGTAGACAGACCGTGCTGTTCCAGACATCGTCCTTTGTCTATGCGGGTATTTATAGTACTGCAAACAAGCCTACTTCCATACTCAAGGTCTGTGATGTGGCTGCATTATTCTGCTTGATGTTAACTTGATAGTATGTCCCCCTAGAGGGAGGTCTTTGGGATTCTGATGCTGTTCTATATGCAGCCTTCTGGATCCATGAGTTCAACATTCCCATGACTGTCATAGCATTCCGATTGCTTCCTACACTCCTCACTTAAATGTGACCGAGCGCGCCATATTTTCCCGCACTTCCTAACCCAACTGAAACTTTACACCCCCGCACCGTGGCATTCGTACTATAAACAGGAAGCGCGACAGACGGACGCAAGGTCATTGTCTACACACGGGGTGGGCATTACGTCGATCGCGATCGACCGGTGGACCGCCAAGACATTTTGTGGTGACCGCCTAAAATTTTACCAGTTAATAATTATTTACGGAAAAGATTGGCTGACAGTACGCAGACTAAGCCTTCTACTGACAATAACTACGAAAACTAACTTTAGATAAAAATATTTTATTTCTGTAATCTATTTTGAATTGTTTCATAATAAATGTATCGTTTGGTAAAATTATATTTGGGGCTATTACTATCAAGTTTGTATCGCAATTTTGTTTAAACGCGGTTTTAAAAGTTTTGTTTTTATTTTAGTTCTGTAGGCAAGTACATATTCCGCACATTGTTAAGTTATAATAATAAACTCTTTTCCTTACCTCATCACACCTATGACATTGGGCAGTGGCGTACACTAGAATTTTTGAAGGGAAGGTTTGTCGAGGGTTGAAAGCCTACCATTCTCATATCATACCCCAATACTCAGCCAAACATATTTTTTTGATTTTTTCGATTATCGGGAACAAAAAAAACAGCAACAAATAAATTACTGAAGAAACAATTAACATTAATAAATAAAAAAAAATACTAATATTAAATACTTAATTACATTTTACATACTATATACATGGGACTATAATGAATCGGAAGAAAATGGTTATGAGAGGGAGGTCTGGACCCGTGGACCCCTCCCCCGCCTTTGTGTGCACCATTGACACTGGGTGGACCGCAACTCTGAAAATATCATAAGTAGCCCGCACTCTGGAAAAGTCTGCCCACCCCTGGTCTACACCAATCCAAAGCACCTTCAAAGATGTGATTTACATTTGTACCTGGATTGCTACTTAAAATTAAGTGTTAATTAACTGCAAATATTTTCTATTATTCTAACATTTGTATTATCTCCATCTCTGGCTTTTATTCGAACTCAAGCAATGACATCACCGATTAATGCGGGTAGATTTATTGCGGAATTTTAAATCGAACTCTCTTTAGGTCACAGTCCACGCACTTTCAGATTTGTGTTGGTAGTCGTTTTTCCTTGTTATACAAGGCATAATACGATCTTCTCACAAACAACTAACCCTGAAATGCTTCTCCCTCCTGACTCGTTCTCGCGATTATACTGAAATACAAATTATCTACATAATCCTACATCTTTTCCCTTTCATGCGAGTTTGACGATCATCTTTACTTAATGGTGTTGCAATTTTAATGGCCAAGAATGTAAATCTTCGCTGATGCTGACGTAATGAATAAAATATGACTACATCAAGGTAAGAGATTAGAGTTCAAAGCTGTAAATACGTCTGATTAATAAAAGATTAAATCTTTTGTTTAACCTTTTCTCTGGCGATTAATGGAAGGAATGTTCTAAGGAGCTTAGCAATATTGGCTAAGTATGATTAAATGTGCTTATAACTATATGTGGTGCCTATAAGTATAATTATAGGTGTCAATAAGTGTATAATTAATATAATTTCTGTAAAATTAACTGTAAGAAGACTTTTTACTTATACCGTCAGTAAAAAGTTTAACTGTACAAAGTATTTGTACAGTAAAAAATGGTTTTTAATCATTTAAATATTTAATAACTGATTTGATAATATTTTGGAGACATTTTAGAGTGAATTGTATACAGAAGACCAATGAAAATATTTTTCTCTTGCACCAACGTGGATGTAATATTTAGTTTATTAAAGACAACAGTTTATTAAAATAGCAACTAATGAAGAGAACAAAATATGGAGCAAAATATTTTATGATAATATTTTTAGTAATTAAGACTTTATTCCTTAAAAATTAAACGAAATTTGAATAATTACTTGATGCTTAACCTCTTCTTGTAGCTTATTAAAAACAAATTTATTCAACTTAGATATTTTTTTCTCAACAGCCCTACAGGAAAACAAATAGCTTTCCAGAGGTATTTTTTTTAATGAAATGACACAATGACATGTAATCAATGAAAGAAAAAAAAAGAGAAAAATATGAAAAGAACTGATATTGATATTAAAAATAATTTTTCTTAACACGACAGAAAAAAAAGTTATTATTTTTTTTTTAATTTCCCAGTATACATCATTAATCGTTTAAAAATAAAAAAAAAAATAAACAGATAATTTTTAAAAAAATATAAAAACGTCAAATTGTTTTGAAATAAATTTTACTCCTTTTTTCCCCCTAGTGTATCAATTAATGGAAAAAAGTGATCTGTTGTTAATGAACCTAGATAATTATGTGTTTATGAAACGTTCTATTTTTTTAAAGTTTCTGTTTATTATTTTTAATTGACTTAATGAGGTATCTTTAATTGTTTCAAAAAACGAGAGAAAAAAATTTATCAACAATGTGGCATTATTATCCTTAAAAAAAAAAGATGCCAATAGAATACTTATGTGGATATCATACTTAGAGAGCTTGTTAATTTTCTAAATAAGCACTTTGAACTTTGAATAAAAAATAACTGTAAAGAATTAAAAAGTAAAAAAAAATTAAGACGCATCGATTATGCAAAGATAGCAAATATTGAGACTAAAAAAAAAAAGATAAGGAAGTATTTGTTGCTCATTAATATTTAAAAAAATGCTGCTGCAATTTATGATTTTATTTTTCAGTGGAAAGAAAAAATGAAAAATGAATATTTTCTTTGTTAAATATATGTGTTTGTGACTCGAAGAGATGGGATTGCTTCTTAAAACTAAATGAGAATTTAGAACTATTTTTAGGCTAAAAAATAGATTTAAAATTTTTTTTTAAGATATTCGAACACGTTTGGATTACTTTAAAAAAAATAACATTCTCAAAATTACTATTAAGTCTTGTGTAGGAATCAATACCAATAAATACTAATATTTAACAAACAATTTTTAAAAAAAATATTTATCTAGATTTTACAAAAATCACAATTTTAAGTAAAATAGCAATATTTTTGAAAACTTCAAAACAATGAGATAAAGAAGTAATAAACTTATATCAAAAGTAGTACTTCAACAAACTCGAGAGGCTTTTCTCAAGAGAATGTACTAAAGTTTTAATGTTTCATTAAAACTTAAAAATTTTAGAGATGATCGAGTAATTGTTACAAAACATTTGACATTCGTTCTAAGACCATTATTAACAGCCCATAACTCAAAAAATATTGACACAATAAGAACTATTTTAGTACATTCTTTGTTATAAAATATAAATATCAGGTTCAAAAAGTTTTATAGAAATACATTTATAACATTTTGAGTTATCAGACTCGACACATGATAGGTTTTTAACAATTTAAATGTCCCCTTCCGGTAGATTAAAGACCCTTTTCTGGTTTTTCTGATTTTATAAAATTGATTGTAACTTGGCTTCTTGGTAATGTAGAAAAAAAAAAAAATTTTTTTTTTAAAGCCAAATGATAGCTCTATTCAATAAAATAAGAAAAATGTGTTTTGGCCAAATTTGTTCATTTTGACGTTTTCTGATATCTTAAGAAATCCTGATTATTTTTTGTTGATCTTCAATTATTCTAAAACTTTTTTAAATTAAATTTATTCACTTTTTATACACTTTTTTGACATTATTAAATAAACAAATATGTAATGTGTATTATGAAATGAATACATATAAATTCAATCAGACTAAATGTTGTTAAGTTTTTTTTTAATTATATTCTTTTTTCACTGCTTTTTCTTTCAAATATTCTTTTTTCTAAAACTTTAAAGCATGTATGGTTAGTAAAAAGTTTTTAACTTAATTATTATTAAAGTTTTTAATGTGTCACAGATTTATACTGTGACTTATTTATACTTATTTTTTTTTTCAAAAAAAGGGATAAAATTTTCAACTTTTTTGGTTTTTAACTAACAATTGTGAAATTTTTCAAACTTTCTTGGTTTATGAAATTAAAAATAAATATTCTCTTCTGTTAGAAAAAACTTGCGTTTCTCTCTCTCTCATAGAAGGTTACTTTGTCGAAATTAAATTCAGTTTGGGCTATCATGCTTACTAAAAATTCCCACGTAAGTGTTCTAATTTTCAATGCAACAAAAAGATTAAATTTAAAAAAAAAAGAATTAGATATTTCAAAAACCCTATCCCAGTTCATAAAATTGAAATATCTAAAAAAAAAAAATGGCGCGAAGGCTTAAAATTTTATAAACTTGAACACTTGAGTTAAGCTTTTGCATTTTCAAATATGAAATTTCAAACTTTCTTGTTTCCAGCAGTATAACAATAGAAGGCATTTGATAAAAGCTATATCTCTATGATCTTCTTTTATTACTGAATGATGAACAAGAACTCTGTTCGAGAAATAAGGGCTTCAAACTTCTTATTTTGCTATCTGTTTGTCATTTTCTACAAGCATTCACGCAACGCTGACAATTTTGCGACCGTATACGAAATTGAAAATGAAATTTAGACATAAAAGTCTTCTTTTCATTTATAAAAGAACTGTAGCATTGGCAACCGTATCTGTTTCTTCCTTAAGTTGTTGATTGAAACGCTTTGAAAATGAAATTCCTAGATATAAAACTTATAAGACTTTTCCATCCTTAACTTTTTCTTGCTCTAGGGAATAAAATGTACTTCTTTTGAAAGTCAAGTAGTAGTTTCATATATTTCTTTGGGCATACTTGCTTGATAAAATATCATTCACTTTTTTTAAAAACGGAACAAAAAGTGAATGAACAGAGTATGAAATACTCTTTTTGGAAAAAATACACTTTCATTATAGAGAGATAGGTGTAATAAAGTAATAGTTTATTAATTTGAATTATTTTAAAATTTGACAGTTTATTTATTTCTTGGCAATTTCTTAAGGAGCAGTTTTTTGAAACATATAAATTTGCAACTAAATAAACCCCTTTTTATTTAAAATGGGGCATAAAATTAGGAATCCAAATAAAATTTCCACAAATTTAAAAATAATTTTGAATATATTGGGAATTTTGATTGAAATTTTAGTGAAAAATTGCAGTTGCGGTAAACCTTGTATTGAAAATTCTAATTAATATATTTATAAAATATTTATACAGTATATAAATGACATAAGTATCTGTGTTAAGAGCTTTAATATTTGTAATACTTTTGAAAGTTTTTGAAATATGGCAATTTTTATGCAAGAGCACAATTTCTTACAGAAAACTAATGTTATTTTCTTACAAAAAGTGCAATAAAATACATAAATATATACACAGAGATTAGATTATAGTCTATAATACAGATAAAACTAAATAAAACAATTTCTGAACATTTAAATCTATTATTTAAAAAAATCCTGTAGTAACTTTTACCGTGATGGAAAAAATTTGAAAACACTTTCTCATAAAATGCATTTAAATATTTTAATACCATTGAACATTTTTCTACTAATTGTACGTTTTTTAAACTCACCATATTAAAAGCTCAAACTCTCTTTAGCTTCATAATTAACTAATTCTGACTTTTTTTTTACCCTTTTGCTGTTTTCTGGAGATTTTTATAGAATATAACCAATATCATTTTTAGGGAAATTTTGATGAAAAATTGCAGTTATGATCTTTTACACAAAAGTACAGTAAATCTTAATATGTATTAGGAATTAAAAGATTTGCAATACTTTGGAAGTTTTTTAAATATGCCAAATTTTATGCATAACCTCGACTTTTTAAAAAATGGATGATTTTTTTTAAAAAAGCAATAAAGAACATAAATATATACACAGAGATTAGATTTTGATTCATGACATATATAGAAGTAAATAAAACGTAATAAAGGATAAAGAACTAATAAAATTACTAAACGCATTCATTTTTTTATTAAATTTTCTACACCAAACTGAATCTTCCTTCGGGTATCAAATGAATTTGTTTCGTATTTCTAAACAAGAAATCCAGAAATAAGCACGCCGAAGCTTTTCAACTCATTCCTAAACCCACACACCTTATTCAATCAGAACAGCAGTACACACCTTTCTCTAAGAGTCAGAAAACGAAATAAAAAAAGAGGGGAAAAGAGCAGAGAAAATCCCTACGTCCAATCCAGGGAATCGAACGAAATGCAATTGGGCGCAGCTGCTAACCAATCCCACTAAACAGTCGCCCGGTCAGCAGTTACGCCGTGGAATGACAGACCAAAGGCCTGTACTGTTGACGGCCTTCCGTCTATCAAAGGACTTCTCGAAGCCTTCTATCCAATTATAGAAAAGGGACAGGGAAAAAGAGTAAAAAGAATTCCGGTGATTTCTCGTATCTCACCCCCACGGTTTTTACAAGATTTTTCTAGTCTTCCCCGTTTGTGTGTACGTGGTTTTTTGTTGTTACTGAGAACTATTTGGAACATATAGGTGTTGAAGTTTTTTTTTTTTTATGTAATAATATTTTCTTGAGATATTTTTCTTTTGATAAATGAAATTATTTTGACATTTTTTTTTTTACTCTAAGAAACAAGTTATTTCCCATTTTGTACAGCTTTTATTGAAAAACGTTTTATAAAATTGTTAACTAAACAAAAGAATCTGTCATTTTTGAATTCTTATTTTTGATCCAAGATAAAATAAATGTTATTTTTAGCTATAAGAAAACAGAAACAGTAGAAAACAATTCGAATGAGAAAAATACGTTAAGTTGTGCTATAAATAGAAAAGATTTACGTCGTTGTCAAAATTTAAATCGAAAATATTTATTCGAAATCATTTTTTCCCCCTGACTTGTATGACAGAGATTGTCACAATAACACAATAAAATACTTATTTTATTTTATTCATAAAAAAGTAACTTAATTTAAAATACTTATTTTCTATTCTTTAACAGAAGGAAAAAATAAAATTCTAGATAATTTTCTTTATTCATTTTTATAAGATTCTTATTTTTAAAATATTCCCATTCTTTTTATTTTTAATTACTTACTCAACTAAAGCTATTAGATTTATTAATACTATTAACGGGAGGGGTGAAGCCCAGTGACTGAATGGTTAGTGCATCATTCTTCCCCACCACAGGTCCGAGGTTAAGACACCATGATGGGCAAGGTTGACTCAGCCTTTTATCCCTTCAGTGGGTCAATAAAATAAGCACCAAGCTTGCTTGGGAACTTAACACTGGGGGTTTCGCGTCAGACTGATCAACTGATTGAAACATCAGATCATGCATCTCAGGGTCCAAAGTCACGTATATTGAGTTTGGTATAATGGATCTTGGCCCTCATGAACTGTTGCACCACTGAATTAAGTTATAGGGGGTGGCCTGGCAGCCTAACAGCCTGCCAGCCTTTATTGTACAAATTATACAGCTATTCCGACTCATTGCTCAATTTGTAAAACTGTAATTGACATATATCATGTAATTCTATTTTCAGATTCACATTTATGGTGTAATGTTCTGTTAATCTTTGAGCTTGAAGTAATTGATTGAACTGAGAATTACGCCGTATTGCCATATGTTGAACGCTTTATTACCATATGTTGAACCTTAGTGCCATATGTTGAACATAACATACTGCCTTAGTATTATTTTTACTATGCAACCGATTCCCTCCAACATTGTCCCCAACACCATTGGTTCTTCGAGGCAAAGTCTAGTTCGGCCCATGCCTTATTTGATGTCACATGCTGTAAGTCACACAGATGAGCCATAAATCAGAGAGCATGTCCAGTCATTGCAGAGTAAAAATCCCACAACTCTTCTTCACAATAGCGGACAATCACCTACAGACTCATGTGTGGCAAGACCACAAATTAAACGAAGAACTTGGATGGTTAACTGAAGTACGTCCAGGGCAACTGTCCCCATGAAGATGGAAAGCAATAAAGTGTCTTTTCATGAGGAATCGAAACACTGAAGGGGTGGGAGTAGCATACAGACTGGCCATCAAGGGGCTATGTTGGAGAGGGACATGCAGAGACAATACAACTCAAAGCATGTAAGCTGCAACCTGTTTGCTACGGGACTTCAGATAGTAAATGTTCAAATTGTCAAGAATATTATGATATAACTTCAGATTACTCGTGGAGTGTTATGATCTGGCCAACCACACCTAGCAGAATTTTAGCTGAAAGTAGTGTACAAAACGTATTATTTAGGTTCGAAATATCGAGAGTTTTTCTAGGAATGTGGATATGGCAGATTAGCCAGAGGTTCCTACAAGTATTATCGAAGGTTTGAATTAATGAAAAGTCATTTGTAAATATATTTATATAAGCTAATAGTAGGAATTAAAAACAAATTCAAACATAAAATCCACAATAATTTCAAATTCCTAGATTCACTCAATACAAATTCGTAGTCAGACACAATATCGAATTCAGTCAATAAATAGTACAGTCAGTGTCAAATATTAACATCAATGTTGCTCCTCAGTATCGTCTTTATCTACAGTGGAAAAACTTTCTAGATGCCTATTAGCATTTCTAGCCATATAAGTTCTCTAAAACTTTCTGGTTTCTTGTACAGACATCTGTTCTGTCACCAAATTAGGAATATTGGCTGGATTTGGCGCTGGATTATGAGTTTAAGTAAAGTTTACGGCCAGGCCAACCTTCACCTGTATTTGCAATATTCTGGGCCATAGGGAAAGTAAAATTTTCAAGAGGGATTAACTATTAATACAAAATAAAACTTTAATCAAATAAAACGATAATATTATAGCCTATAATGATTTGCTAAATATATTTAAACAACATATAAAACAATTAGACTTACCGTGAGTGCAGCAAAACCATTTCCCCTGCAACAGAAGGTGAATATCAGTAACATAAAGTGTAGTAGAGTTTGATCTTATTAGAAGTCCACAAAATATACATTTTAAACTCTAAATTTTGTTTTAAAAATTTATAGAAAATAAAAATATATTGAACATATACAATTAATTTTAAGCCAAATATAATATTTTAATTTACTTAGCCTGATCACCATCTATCGATTAACTGTGGGACTAATAACATATTCCTTATATACTTAACTGTTAGGAATATACCATTTTATAAAGTTAGCAGGATATCATGTTCAACCACAGTTTTAAAAAGTTGTTAGATTTAAATATATTAAATTTATCACTAACTAATACGTTGTGAGTAAATGATTAGAAATAATATTTCTATATAGATATAGAATGAATTTAAGATTCACTAAGGCACTTTAATATATAATTCACAATAATAATACTGTGAAATAGTTAATATCAGTATAACTAGTCACTATATATTAGAAATATTAGCCACAGTATTAAAGTTAGCTCTGACATAGAAAACAGGAATGAAAAATTAAACATTGTTTTTTAGGTCAGCCCACCTTTACCTGTAAATTGCCTATACTACAGAGCTAAAGAGGATGAGGAAGTACTATAAAAATGTCGTTATTATAAGATAAAATATAGACTACTGTTATTATTAAATAAAATTATATGAAGCAAAATTAACAAAACTACTTACTAATTGTAGAAATTTGAATATATGATATACACACTGCTGGCCACCATGCGTGCAACACCCTGAAGAGAGCACACCAGTAACATGAAATTTACAACGTACATTAGCGGAGGTGAGATGTACAAATGATTAGAGTTCCAGCGCAGGCACATCATGCACGCTTGTGGCATAAACGCTATTTAAGGCAAGTTTCGACGATTTCAAGTTCAACGGTGTGTTTTCTTGTGGTTTTCAAAACGATCAGATGTCTCTCGTAGAAACAGCGATCAGCTTTTGATCAGGTATCTGAGTTCGACAGAGGAGATAGTAGCCTACCACCGAGATTGCGGATTATCTTTCAGGAAGTCAGTAGTCGTGTTGGACCAGAAACCAAACAATTGTAATGCGGATATGGCCGTTGGATACAGGAGGGTAAAACCGGACCGATGTGGTCGATCGCATCCACCTCAATTTTACTTCACGTGAGGACAGGTAAAGTGTGCGCATGGCATTAGGATCTCTCAGTCACATCACAGAGCCATAGCACAGCACGGTGAGGTCTGCAAGCATCATTCAGTGTCTTAGCGGCATTGCCATTCGACGCCGTTTGCAATAGAGTGGTCTCCTGCGACGTCCATTGATTCGAATCTATCCTTGACGCAAAACCACAGATGTCTCTCCGCCAATGGTGCGATGGAAGGATGTGGGCGGCAGAATGCAATGAATTTGTCTTTACTGACGAGTCACGCATTTGTCAACAACACCACGATGGTCGTATTCAGTCTGGAGACACCGTGGAAGATGCTGGTTTAACAGCTGCGTTATGCACCGCCACACTGGTCCTGCACCGGGTATTAATGCATGGGTCGGTATTGGATATCACTCTTGCACTCCTCTAGTAAGCATTGTCGGTACTTTATACAGCCAGTGCTACATCTCCGAGGTGTTGTAGCCAGTTGTCCTTCCTTACCTTCAGGGCTTGGCCACAGTCATATTTCAACAGGATAATGCGTGACCACACGTGGCACGCATTGTCCAAAGGTTCTTCGTCAATCACCAGATTGAATTGCTTCCCTGGCCGGCTCGCTCTCCGGATCTCTCACCGATAGAAAACATGTGGCCGATGGTTGCTCAACGATTGACCCAGATTACACCCCTACTTGCCACACCAGATCACCTTTAGCAACGTGTGGAATCTGCTTGGTCTGCTGTACCCCAAGAACACATCCAGAGTCTCTTTGAATCAATGCCGAGGTGTGTGGCAGCGGTGATCTCTAACAATGGTGGCTACTCTGGCTACTGATTCTGGCAGGAACCACACTTCACAGAAATCTATAAATTTAATCATTTGATACTTGGTCAACATGTTATTTACAAAATAAATTTTCTTGTGCTATCTCTTGTCTTTCTTGGTGTTGCATTTGCGGTGGCCAGCAGTGTATAATATATATGAATGTATGATATATATGAATATATGACTTATATGAATATATGATATATATGAATTATGATATAATATATATCATAATTCATGTATCATACATTAATAAAGCTTGCAAATGGATTAAGTCTATGAAAAGAAATTAATTTTATATTTAGATTTTACATGCACACATCGAAAATATATATCCACAAGCTTTGAATGTAGTAAATAAGGTAATTTTTTTAAAACGAGCACAGTTATTTTTGAATCTGAAAATATTCGTAGCATGGAATTCGTATATTTGTTCGTTATTATTGTAAATTTTTTCGATATTTGTTCATGAAGTTAGGAAATAAGGCTTATAATATCAATTATCCATATATATAATTACGAGAGTAATGACATGAATACATTTAATTGTATTTATAAAAGAACTGTTAGCACCACATGAACATGTTGCTCTTTTTATAATTCTGTGATGATAAGTGATAGAGCAGCTTCTTACGCTATCACACAGTTGTAAAAATTATCTTTCAAAAATGTAAATTAGACTAATTGTCAGCTTTATTTTGTAATAAATCTCTGAAGAAAATTAACCATAATCTTAATTCGACTGTAAATTCAAAATGAAAATAATTCGAAAAATTAATAAGCAAAACATATAACACGCTTCATTAATTAAGAATTGTATTCATTAATAGATTAGAAGCTAATTACAGAAGTATCATGCGCATATAATATATACAATACTTAACAATGAATTACGTATATCCATTAGACAACATTATAACGCATTTCACAAAGCTCAACAGAATTATCATTGTATTGTATTCCGTAGTATTATCTATTAGCAGACTGTTATTTATCCATAAGTATCATTGCGAGAAATCTCTAAGGCTTTCTGAACATTATAGCAGATAATATCATTAATAGTTAAATTGATTTAGGACCTAATTTTAGTTAACAATCGAGAGAGAAGCAGGTATTAAGCACTTTCTTGTTTCTTTTAGTTAACCTATTACTAAATTGTGTATTATCTTATGCATAAATTATATTGCAGAATAGTCTAATTAAAAATCCTATTATCGTTATCTCACGCATGGTATTGTCTCCATCTTACATATTGTAACAGCTTCTAAACTTCATTAAAGATAATTAGCAAAATCTTTTGAATCATTATTGTCACGGAAATTACGGAAAAAATGAAATATTTTGTTCTAATTTCTCTTCTTTATTTTTGTTAATGATTTTTTAATTAATTTATCATCTCTTATTTTAGGCTAGCTTCTTTATATTAGGTTTAGTCATAGCCAAATGATCATGAACACGAACTCGTGGCCAGCGTTTTTTGCATCAATTCCTGGCTTCGAGTCAGGTTGCTCATAAAAATCCATCGTACAATGTGGTTGATGCCCGTTGAGACTACGAGAATCAATGTCTTCCCACTGATGAAGTGTGGAAATTTGGAGAGGGCATTGTCACTTTAGGTGTCATCCTCATCTCAAAACCATGATTCAATATTACGAGGTGCATTGCAAACAGCGCTTGCATTGCTTTTGAAGTGCATCTTAAGTAACCATTTCCATTAACTCTACATAATCAAAAATTCTATTAAAATACACAGGGTGTATCAGTTAAATGATTACGAACTTCCAGGACAGATTGAGTACACCTAGACCTGGGGTGAGCATTACGTCAATCGCGATCGACCATTGGACCTCCAAGACAATTTGGGGTGACCGCCTGAAGATTAGCCGTTAGTAATTGTATACGGAAGTATTCAAGATTGGCTGACAGTACGCAAACTAAGTCTTCATCTGACTATAATCATGAGAACAAACTTTAGATGAACATGTTTTATTTTTGAATGTGTATTGAATTGTTTGATAATAAATGTTTCACTTGATACTATTATATTTGTGGCTATTATTTTTATTATGTTTGTATTTTGCGCTTTGCTTTAAATGCAGTTTCAAAAAAGAGAGTTTTTTTGATCTACGTAGGTAAGTACATATTCCGTATTTCTTATTAAGTTATAATAAATATTGGTGAATTTTTCCTGACATCACCTCACCTACGACCTTGGGCAGTAGGCGCATTCGGGAATTTTTCAAAGGGGGCACAGCGCAGTGGCCCAGGGTCTAAAGTCATCCATTCTCATATCCTACCCCAATACGCTACCAAACATATATATATATATATATGTATTCATTTTGTAGATTGTTTGGAACAAAGGACAGAAATAAATAAATTATTGAATAAATAATTGGCATTGATTATTAAAAACGTCATTAACAACAAATAATTAAACTTTACGTACTATATACACGGGATTATAATCGATCAAAAAATCATGGGCTACGGAGGAGGGTCTGGGCCCGTGGTGTGTGCCATTGATACTGGGTGGGCCGCAACACCTTGAAAAAATTAGAACTAGCCCTTACCCAGGAAAAGTCTGCCCACCCCTGACCTAGACGATGAAAAATCACATAGGAATGTGCGAGCATGTATAGGGACGTCTTAAGACATAGGCCAACTGGGCCCGAAATCAGGGCCTCTGTCGCAATGGGGGGTCTTGTCTGGTTCTTGACTCAGCCTTCATAAGATCCAGATTCAAATAACTTCAACGGTCAAATGTTATTCAAGGTTGTATTTTTCAAAAAACTAAGAATTTCGGACGACATGTCAACTGGCTACATGGGATGACCGTCGCCCATCTATAGGCCTAGGCCTATCACCATACGCCATCATTACTCCTTTATTCAAAAGGCAGCAGTCTGTCCAGTAGGTTTGTGCAGCCTGCTTATTTATTTGTTTCGGGTTATTGTTTATACAAGTTTTTGACAGCGTATGCTATGTACTGTCTACTTTTAAATGTCATAGGTGGGACCTGTAATTTGTGTAGGAGCCCAGAGCTTCAAGAAGTCTTAAGACATCCTTGAGAAAGAGGGAAAAGAACATGTTTATTATCTTTAGTACAGCAGAAGATTAAGAAAAAAGAACATTAAAGGGCAATAATGTTGAATGTTGGGGTGAAACGGGTGCACATCCTTAGTATGCAGGATCCTCTAGAAGGTATATATGGGAATTCTCTTACACTGGTACCAGGATTCTGCTGTACCAGATCCAACACGAAAATTGGGCATACTGCCATTGTGCATCCATCTCGTTCATTCTAATCAGCAGCCCTGTATGTCAGATGCATGTCAGTGAGTTTAGCATTCGAGAAAAACATCCTGCTACCACACTGTTAGCAGGTTAAAGGAAGTTTCATAGCGAGCGTGGCAGTAAAAACCACTTGTCAGAATGCACTGTCATCTAATGCTTCAGTTTACATAGTGCCATTTATAACGTATACAATCAAACACTTCCCACTATTTTTGCTGTACTAAGAATAATTAATATGGTTTCTCTTTCTTTTGTGTCAGATCTTTCTTGTGTTTTGTGTCATCACTAACACACTAGGAAAGCGTTTCCGACCACGCATTGCTATGTGATTCCCCATTGTCCAGGTGTACTCTATCTGTCCTGAAAGTTTGTAACCATTTTACTGATCAGGGGCGTAGTTACCGCCGTATCAATAATACGGAATCCCTAACATATGAAAGAAAAATCGTAGCATGTTAAGGGGCACCCAAAAAAGGAAACCTAAGAAATTTTGATAGGTGGCCTACTCAGAACTAGCTACTTCAGTAGTACTGATGCACCCTGTTTGTGTTACATGAGATTTAGATTGTATATGCTTTAAATAAAGCATGACTATGTTGAAAACATTTAAGTACCAAAGCAACTGCAGATTACACTATACAGTTTAAAATAGTTAAACTTTGGATTGATAAGAATATTATTTCTTATTCTATATTAGTATATTTTTCTGTTTGGGTCGTTTGAAATACACTCTCTTCCAAAAGTTAAGCACGGAGAGGAAAATGCTAATTTCCGGAAGCTAATCAGAATTGAAGAGGATGCAATTTGCTGCAGAGGTAGATGGAAGTATGCAAATATGTTAGGTTATATGCAACCAATCGTGCTTTCATGTCAAGAAATATGCAAAAAGGATAGTCTTATAAGAAGCCAACTTTATAAAGTGTTACAGAAGTTGATTGTAAGTGCTGATAGAAGGTGTTTAAAACTTTCGTACAATTTGTTTGTTTTCAAGACATACGTCTTTCTATGACTTACAGGAAACGAATGGAAGATTCTGAGTGCTGGCGTGCTGGTGGGGCACATTGAAGCAGGACAGTCGATCACAGATGTTGCTCTTTTCTTCGGCGTTCATCATTCTTTAATTTCACGTTTATGGAAACAATTCCAAACCACACAGACAGTTGTCCGAAGGCCCGTAGGTGGTCGCCCATGGGTTACAACCCCCGCAGAAGATTGATATATTGCTATTGTAGCCTAGCGGAATCGCAGAGCGACCTCCACACGTGTGACATCTATGGTTACAGCGTCCATTGTTAAGCCTATATCTGCAGCTACTGTACGCCGATGATTGCATGTGAATGGACTGTATGCCCGGGTACCTCGAGTTTGTGTTCCTCTATCCGTCCAATCAAGAGGGGCACGATTAAAGTGTTGCCGGGGGCATGGCAATTGGACTGTGTCTGACTGGAACAATGTCATGTTTACTGATGAGTCAAGATTTGCTCTGGAGCCAGATGACAAGCGTATAAGGATATGGCGTAAACAAGGAACACGCAATCAGCCCCAAAACATCACCGAACATCACGCATTCCGTGGCGGAAGCATTATGCTATGAGCAGGATTTCATTAGGATACCGCACCGACCTGCACATCTTTAAACGGGATTCTGTGACGGCTGTGAGATGAAGTCTTAGAACCTATTGTGAGATTGTACGCTGCAGCAGTTGGCCCTACTTTTGTTATAATGGACGATAACGCACGTCCCTATAGAGCTGACATCGTCGATGACTACCTGGAGAGTGAAGGGATTGCACATATGGCTTGACCAGCATATTCGCCCGACCTTAATCCCATTGAAAATCTTTGGATGCTCTCGGCCGTGCTGTATATTTACGTTTCCCACCTCCAGCCACTCTTATTGAGCTGGAAACTGCACTACAAGAAGAATGGCGATTGCTTAATTCTGCGGTGGTTGACCACCTAATTGAAAGCATGTTCAGAAGATGTAAACTTTACATACAGATGGAGGGGGATCACATACCCTATTAATGTCCTTTTTTTCATTTTGTGCTGTTAATTTTCACTTTATACATAATTCTGTTTAAATCTCCAGTATGACATTATCTGATAACTTACAAAAACTTAATATTGTTTTCATTTATGTATATAATTATTGATTTTGTTTTATGTATAAATATATATGCTACTTTACTGCCAAATTTTGTGTCAATCAAAGTAGTATTTGTTGATTCTTTTGCTTTTTACATCTTCGTGCTTAACTTTTGGAAGTGTGTGAGTGTACTTTACTCACAATAATTAAAAATAACTCTTTTTTGTCAACAGGAAATATATATATGCAAAAATTATGTATTATGTTGATATACTTATTTATTGTATGCAATAAATAGAACATCAAAGATTGTTTAATTTTTGTTCTATCCAGTAAGACTTCGCTCCACAAATTAACTACTTATATAACCCCTTCCTGGCTTTGACCGAGCTGAGATAAGGCGAGCGAAATGTACCATCTGGCTCATTCCGAGTGCAGCTCGAGCACTGTGTAAGTTTACACTGTGCAATTGGTTCTCCCGAATTATTTCACATGTGTTTTGTTTATGGTTTGGAATAATTGAAAGGTACCACTCAATGGAGTTTTCTGCTAAAAAAAGACACATTTCTGCTGAATATACCCCTTTACGCCTGTCTGAAAGACACTTTGTTGACTACATTCCCCGAACAGAGAAGACAACTAATACAACACGACAGTGTATTATTTGCTGCTCAAAGAGAGACAGTAAAGGGAAGAAGGATTGAAAAGAAACAAGACTTTACAGTCCATATTATGATGTTGGATTATACGCAGTACCGTGTTTTCGTATTTATCATACACGATCCAATTTGGATTCATAATTTTATAAGCATTTATGTGAATGCAAAAGGTGTAAATAAAATTTGTAATTCAAGATAAAAGCTAGGTATTTTAAACTTTATATTTATAGTTAGTGTCAATTGTTCCCATAGTCTAATGCTTTCTGGCATTTAGGAAGCCAACTTTACAGGTAAATTACTCTATAAATAGATTTTTTTACATTAATTTTTAGGAAATTTTGCATGTGAAGGATGCTATTATGTTTAAAAAGTATGTATAATTGAAAATAAGCATACAAAAATTTATATTTTTTTATCCCTATTCCGGAAATAAAATGAGCCTGGAAGGAGTTAATTTATCCAATAAAGGCTAATAAAGAATTAACACAAATTAAAAAGAAATTGCTATAAGTTAAGGTACCCAATACTTGTGACGACTTTTTAAAAAAAAAATCGAAAAATATGGAATTTTTTGTCGTTTTTAGATTTGTTTAGTAGATTTTAAGAAAAATATGCTAAAATTAAGAAGAGAAAAAGGAACTATTATTACTAAAATGGGAAAAAAATTGATCTAAATTTTCAAAGAATATTTTATATCAAACGTTTATGAACAAATTTTCTATTTTGATGTGATGCTATGGTATTCATTTTTGAAATGACCTTCAGGATAAGAGATATTCTAATTTTTACAAAATCTAGATCACTTTATCTGAGTCATTATATGAAATTGCTTAAAAAAACAGTGGCTATATTAACATAAGGGACTGTAAATTTTGTAATAAAAACGGTGATTGAGATAAATCTGAAGGTTAAGATACTTCTACTATTATACAGAACATACACAAAAAATTTCAGTTAATTGTTTTCAAAACTTTTTGAGCGATCGCTGCCCCCGTTTTAGCATTTTCGAAAGAAAAAAACACACATCACTCACACATTTCGAGTAAAACGCGTTGTAAACTATGACATCTTGCTTAAAATAATGACATCTGTTTTTACTAAAACACTTGTAGTTTTTGTTCTAGTGAACAGAAAATGATAAACTTGCTATTTTTATAAAGCTAATAAGATAGTCTACAAAATAAATCATGAAAAGTTTGTCAGTTTTTGTCAAAATTCACAGTTTTAGGGTAGTCAGATACCTTAACACAAATTAAAAAGAAATTGTTATAAATTAAAGTAACATCCCTTCATATAACTTTTTTGCATAATAACTATTTAAAATCCATACATTTAAATAAAACATGATTCTCCTGAAAATCTCCGTCTATTTAGGCTCTTTTCCGTATTTAATCGTAACTATTTTAATGAGTTTTCAGAACTCACGCAGAGTTCAACTGCTTGATTGATTCTTGAAACATCATTATCAAAATCGTCAATAGAAATTTCCACTTTAATTTCTAATCCAATAGTTACAGTGGGGGAACTGGTCCAATTGAGTGCCATTTTCCTGAATTATTATGAAAGCGGCGAATGGAGTTTTCGCATTTGGTAAATGCTGGATTTAATTCATTTAGTAAAATCATTCTGTAGTTGATTAGATTCAGTCTGAGTAGTTTACTCGTTTCCGGGAAATTGACAAATATCCGAATACTCAGTTGCATCTCAAGTTGTGCATTGAAACATTATTACGGATTGTAGGTTAGACTGAATTGTTGTTTCGATTATTTTTATATTGTTAATGATTTATATTCTGTAAAGACAAACCTATAGAAAATATGAAATGAAATCTTCATTTTATATTCTTCCACCCAACTCGAACACACATATATCTAATATATAAAATTCTCGTGTCACAGTGTTTGTAACCAAACTCCTCCGAAACGGTGTGGCCGATTCTTATGAAATTTTGTGCGTATATTCAGTAGGTATGAGAATAGGACGTAAACTATTTTTCATTCCGATATTGTAATTAGTTGAGAAGATATTAATTAAAAACCTTAAAACCCCTGTCTGTTGTTCCGCTTGGCGTCGAAAATTGGTTTCGCGCCAGAAGTGGGATTTTTCTCTGTTCCACCGTCCAAATCACCCTGCTAATGGGTTACATTAGCAAAAGGAGTGTCTGTAACAAATCAAAAACCACCAAATTTGGCGAGTGAAAAGTTTATCCCCCCCCCATTTTTTGTGCATTTTTTTTTAATTCAAAAATTCATATATGCATCCGTTTATTACAAAATATTTTCTGGCATAATAAAAAATACACATTTACACTGATATAATTTATATATATATCATCTAGCAATATTACGTCATCTATACTTCAAGCTATCTTTGATTCTATAACCAAATAAAAAAAAAACATTGTTTGATTTGCTGAGGCTCAAAGAACAGACGAACAAATCCAACAGGACAATGAAGATGTGCGTGTGAATAGGGCGCAGTTGCGTAAATCACAATCACAAGAGGTACGAGTTGAACAAAATCAACAAAGATGATTAGAACAAAGACAAGTGCATTTTTTAACTGTCATATAATTTCTAAAATAGATATAATTTTAAATTTATTAGTTAAAATAATAAAAGTACAAAAAATTCAAGAAAGGAATGTTTGGAGCTTTGTTACTTTTATAAGCCGTCATCGTTCACAGCGCACCATTCCTCTTTCAGTCATATACCACATCCCTACACACTTACAATGAGTTAGTTATTTTTTATTTGATTACCAAAATATTGACTAGAAATAATTTATTTGGCAAAACAACGTTTGCCTAGTCAGCTAGTATATATATATATATATATATAAAAAATATATATATATATATATATATATATATAATATATATATATATGTGTGTGTGTGTGTGTGTTTGAGATTTAACGTCCTCGATTTAACGCACATCTGTTAAACGAATTTTTCTGTTTCCCCGAATAAATGCAGGCAAAACGAATAATAAACCCCGAAATAAGAAACTTTTTCAACAGCTGAAATTTTTTTTATTAGTTTGTGTTAGCGAAAATTGGATTTTTTTCAAATAATTCAAATTATATCTTTTTTGTCCCGAACAGAGAATTGATTTTTCTTGTAAATAACAATTTCCAAGGGTGCAGCGCAATATTAGACTTATCAGATGTAGATGAGTCGTGAGTGTAACCTATCGTGTGAGTTTTAAATAGGACAGGAAATTCCTTTCTTATCTCATCCCACTTCCCAACTCTAGGATATTTTGAAATTTTAACGATTATTTTGCAATTGAGGATGGCCTGCCTATCTGTGCATCTGAAGTTGAGAAAATTGTTGATTTGACGGATCCAATGAATAGCGATTCTGATGCAAAAATTGATAATGAAACTCCTAAACAAAGTTTATATTTTCTAAGGCAACGTTTCTCAAACTCTGGGGCGCCCCCTAGGGGGGCGTGATAACTCATAGAGGGGGGGCGAACATATTGAAAAGGAGTAAACAAATAATTATTTAAAGAAATTATAAATTTGCTGAAAGTATACAATCAAAATATATTCGGACATAATAAAAAAATAATACACATTTACAATGAAATAATAAGCATGCAAATGTATCAGTACTGCACAGAGTATTTCATACTTAATTTAACACATATAAAGTTCACAAATTAACATTTATCTTAGTAATTTGTACGGTTTATAATTAATCCCTTACCTGCAGATAAAAAGTTACGCAAGTTGCTTCCCAATGCCACCATTTTACACGTAGGTACTCGTATGTGATGTATTGGTGGGGTGGGGGGGATAAATAAGCAAATCCTCTGATATAAGTAAGTCCTACGCAAACATTGTCAAGGTCCTTTTATGCATTCCAAAGTTTTCGGAATAATTTTATGGACAGCAGTGCACAGAAAAGATCGTATTTTGGAAAGACGTATATATACGTCCAGGGCAATTAACGCTTTGAGTGAGCGAGACGTTTATATACGCCGGTGGGATTCAGGAGGTTTAAGTCGTATTTTACCTTTAGCGTCAAAGAATATCATTTTTTAATTCAATGAATTGTTATTGTAAGGAAGGGGGCGCGATGAAAATTACATTTTAATAATGGGTCGCAAATATTGAAAGTTTGAGAAGCACTGCTTTACATTGTTTGGAAACTGTGAAAACTTTACTTATGCAGCAGGACGTAAAATGACGCAGTATTTTCTTCTCTGCAATAAATCGAAAAAAAGAATTCGAGTCAGGAATCAAGAAGATTTTCAAGCATCTATTACTCAGTATTTCAAAATTTCTATTTAACTGGCGCTTAATAATCATTGAGAGCATTTTTGAATGATGATTAAAAACTATAAAATTTCAAACAAAAGAACACTTTTTTCCAAAATATTTTCTATGAAAAAGGCTACATTTTTTCCCCTTGTGAACGACTTAGTTGTTTTGATTGCTGTGTTATACGACTCATTATGGTTTAAAAATGTAAATGAAGAGAATATAAAGAATGACATGGGCATCTGCGATCTTTACTGAAATTAGTTGAAACTGATCAATCAAAGGAAGAACGTGATAAAATAATAGATATTAATCATGATAGAGAAATTCAATTTGAGAAAAGCGATGAACATGAAATTTTTGAGTGAAGAGAAAGATTTCAAATTATTCCTAAAGAACTCCATCAAGAAAGATATGAAACCACAAGTGTACCACAAAACACTGGGACCTGTCGAAAAAGATACAATTTAGAAAATGTTCAGCATGCTATTTGTCGATCATCAAAGGACAATAATTTACAAATATCATTCCTGTAATGTTAGCGAAAAGTGTCTGTAGTTTGTGTTCTTTTTAAAGTCACGCACATTTGAAACATTTCATTTCAGTTTGATAGGATTTTTTGCTCAAATAATCAAAGAAAAATTGAAAGTAAGTGTATGTATGCTTTCAATTATTTAAATTATTCACTGAAATTGTACAATAAAAGTAATTATAAAAAAGGTATTCAGTTGACTCAGCCACCCTGCACAACTACTAATGTAAGTGTTGAGGACGCACTTTCTCTCGGATTAAGAACTAATGATTGAAATAATAAATTACCAACAATAATTTAATTCCATAAAATTATAATTAAGTTTCAAACACTATTTAATTCTATCTATGTATAAAAATGTCTTCCTTGATACAGTAATACATTTAAAAATTAGATACAGTTAGTAAAAATAGGTCGTAAAAAGTGGAATTTTGCTGAACAGGAGCACCAAGAGCGATTTGTCCCCCTCCCCTACTTTCTAGTGCAGGCATGTCAAACATGCGACCTACCAATACATAGGTTGCGGCCAGCGAAGACATTTTGCAAAATTTTAAATATTTATCTTTAAGGAATTTTTCACATTTTAAAATATAAACTGGTAAACATTTTCTAAAAATTTACAACATATTAACTTGCTATCTATTCTTGATTTTAAAAAAATCTTATTTAATTATAGAAATAGCCTTTAAATGTAAATTATTTTTTTATATTTTATTAATTTTTTTTTTCATTTAATTTTACTATAATAAATTAATTTTTATAAAATTATTAAATGCATTTATGAATATTATTTGCATAGATAGTTCTATGATTCTTCGTTTATGCGACTTTTAATTCTCTTTGAAATGTCCAATCAGCGAGATGCGAAGAGCGTGACGTAAGAGGCAGTTTTGCAGATTTGTTTTTTTTTTTTTAAATTTAAATACTCCAAGAGATGATCAAGACAAAGCGCAGTGTTTACTCAATCGTTTGTGAATGAAAGTGGATTTTGGTTTTTATTCACATTAAACTAAAAAGTTATTTAATAAAAATATAATCAAACTTCAAGAACAGAGTAAGAAAAGAAGAACCGAAGACGAACATCGTAATTTTCAACAAAAATGGGAACTGCAATATTTGTATGACCAAAATAAGAATAAAATATTGTGCCTGATAGGTAAAAACTTTGATTCAGTTGCTGAGGAATATAATTTTAAAATTTACTATGACACAAAGCAGAAATCAAACTATGACCCTTATGTTGTGACATTTTGTGAAAACAAATTGAAATCGATTCTTCAAATTTGAAAGAAATGTATTCACTAAATTTGTAGAGGGAGTAAGAGTGAATATTAAAGTCACACTGTTTAGCTGCTTGAGGGCGTTTGGCGTTAGACTATGGCCAAGTGACGAGGACGACACCTGAGCTGATAACCTCCCTTTCCTAACTTCCCCGCCACATCACGGGAGGAAGTTTTAGCTTTGAAATATTTTACATACATCGGCCCCCTCTGCATGTCAGGTCTTCAACAGTACAAGGTTTGAACTCATGACTCGAGTCCGTTACCTTGACCTCTATGCTACCATGGCCATTTAAATTTGTTGAAGACAATACAAATGCAGTAAAAATTAATTATATATCATCACTTTTAATCACAATCACAGATTGAAACCCTTTATTGAAGAAGAATTTATTAGCGAATACTTAATTAAAGTGGAGGAATTACCGTATTTACTCGAATCTAGGCCTCCCCCCCCCCATGTTAATGCTACTCAAAATCGAATGCGGCTTTGAATTGAAAGGAAAGAAATTTGTTGATTGGTAATACTGATAAAATAACTTTCACTTATTAGTTCTCATTTTAAATTTATTTTAATTTCGCAAAATTTGATATCGATAAACCATTTTATACACTATTTTTCATTTTTCACAAAAACTTGTTGAAAATTTGGAGTAGGCTCAAATCAATGGCGGTTTAGATTCGGAAAAAAAACTGGTATTATGTCCAGGACAATTAAAAATTTTTTAAAAGTGTAAGTTTAAAACGAAATTCCTGTAACCAGCAGGTGAGGTGATGAAATAGTCGAGTCACGTATTATGAATAATACATATTTTTTTATGCATTTTTGGAAATTTTGATGTGAAGTGTTTATTGGAAAAGTTGGATTATCTTACAACTGATAGTGCATCTATCCTGACCAAAATTACAAATAGCATGGTAATAATAATTTCAAACATTTTCATTGTATTATTCCAAAGCAAGTACTGTGTTCTTGGATATTGGGCATCTTTTAAGTGAGTGAATATATTAACGTCGCACTGTTCAGGTACACGAGGGCTTGTGGCGAAGGACCTTGTAATTTTAAACCATGGTCAAGTGATGAGGACGACACCAATGGGGGGAGGGACGTTTGTGCACTCTAACATGTTCACTCCCCTTCACAGCAAATCTTCAGTGGCACTGGGCTCGAACTCGTGACACGCCAGCCATGATCCGATACCTTGACCACTTGGCTACCGCAGCCACTGGACATATTTTAAAATAGTCAGTAAAATTTTAAACTATGTTCAAGCGTGTAGTTTTTAGTGTCGATTTGCTTCATATCTGGAAGATATAGAATTTGAATTCATTTCGGTTAACCATATTATACGAAAGTTCAATGGATTTCGAGTCATAAAGTGTTTAAATGATTTTTCATATTGCTGAATGAAATCATCATTTTCTTGGAAACAAAAAAAGAATTATGAATGTGCTGAATTATAAAAATGAACATTGGGTAAAGCCCCTGTCTTTCTCAGTTGATATTACAAGCCAACTTAACTTAAGCTTCAAAGCAAAAATCATTTTGTTACAATGCTATGTGATAATATTAACGCTTTCAAGCAAGAATTATTACAGACAAATTATTATATACAGAAAGAGAAAACTTGTCTCACTTTGAAAGCTTTCAAAATCTACTGATTAAATCTCTTAAATTAAAATTTACAGAATATTCTTACCAATTTAAGTTGTTAGAAATGGAATTCGATCGAATATTTTCTGATTTTCAAAATTTTGAATTATAATTTTGTTTATTAACTTCTCTTATTGATATTGAAATTGTTGATAAAATCTTACAAATGTAATTAATTGAAATCTATTGTGATTTTTTGCTGAAGCAAAAATGTTTGGAAGTTGAAACATTTTTATACATACTTATTTGTAATCGGTTTCTTAAAATGTTATCATATGTTACTCAAAAAATGAATGGCTATGTTTGGAAGCATTTGTTTATGCAAGAAAATTTTTCTTTTAATGAAAAATAACAAAAATTCAGAAAGGTCAAGATTAAATGATCAACACTTATCATGATTTCTTAAAAATGACATCAGCTCAATATGTTCAGCCAAATTTTGACGACTTTCTTTGAGAAAAAAGTCATTTCAACTATCTTCTAAAAGTAATATTAATTTGTATTTCGTATCATAACTTTTATTTTTGATTTTTTTTTCTATAAAACATTTTATAGTTTTAAAAAAATGAAATATTAAACGATCATGTATGTATAATATTTATTACAATAAGTTTTCTAAATATAGAATATAATTATTCAAAAAATCCTGTTATATGTATATATATATGTAATGGCTTCTTCTAACTCTCTTTAACTGTACCCCGTTAAATCATTTCCTAGTTCTTTCGCATCTTAATCTAATTGCTCGCGCGCATAATCTTAATCTTAATCTAATTGCTCGCGCGCATTTGCATCCAATCACGACTCCTGTTACAAAAGAGTCGTACGACCTTCACCGCCAGTTTAAGAACTCGGAGCACACGGTTACGCCGCATTTTTCGCTTCTTGTCTCTTGTCATCATGTAGTCTGCTGCAGCTAGTGTTTGTGTATTGTGTGTGTGTGTCTATTTGTGATTACGTACATCTATGTGTCGTCCTTGTCTTGCTTAAATGTTTTCAAGATGTATAACAAACAGATTTAATTAACCTCAAGAATGTTTCTTCAATATCAGTTTAAAGAATCCATTACAACGAATATCGTCGTATCAATATCGTCGTATTACACATATATATATATATATGTATATATATATATATATATATATACATTTTTTGAAGATTGAAAACATGTGGCCCTCAACTTAATGTAAAATAATTCATGTGGCCTGTGATATCAAATGAGTCCGCTTTTACGCCATAGATCGTGATGTTTAAGATTTCTCCAGTAATTTCCAAAAGCATCCATATCATTGCTAAGATGCCAAAATGATGGCCATGTCACCAAAAACGATGCCAACTTGGCTGTATCGCCAATATTTCGCCAATTTCCCATGACATTAGTGTTGTCATTCCTTGCAAATATAATAATTTTTATAAAATACATACAAAAGAAAGAAATATTAACGTATTAAACATCTAGATATAAATCATTTAAACGTTTTTAAGATGATACAATAATCACACAAGAAGATAAAACATGAATTACACTAAACATGCTCTCTATATAAAAAAAGTTTTTCACAATGCTGTGTAATAAATTTATTTATTATTAAAGTACAGAGATGGAAAGACATGAAAAGTATTTTTTCCTGCTTAAAATATACTGAAAAATACTACATATAATATAATATAAAATATAATACAATAATACATAATACAAGTAAATCAGAGATTCTCAAACTGTGGGGACGCCCCACTAGGGGCGGGATAACCTTAAGTGTGGTGCGCCAGCATATCGAAAAGTAGAAAATTAAAAAAAAAATTATTAATTTACTGAAAGGCAGCGAAACAAAATACATTCTGACTAAATAAAAAAATAAAATTCACGCTGTATTTTTATTGCAATCTACTCCAATTTAAAAATTAGAGAGCGAAAAGTTCCTTATTACTTTGCCTATTAATTAAAAATAATTTACTTAAAGAGTCTATTTCATAAAAAAAAATATATATAAAAAATTTAATACTTATCTGGATCATTCATAAGTTTCCTAAATTATGCCGTATTGTAGCTTTAGCGTAAAAGTACATTATTAAAGAATTCAATAAGTAGCTAGGGTATATAGTGGGGGCGTGATGAAAATTATAATTGAAATTTGGGTCGTAAATGCTGAAAGCTTAAGAAGCATTTATGTAAATTGCAGTTTTACAGTTTGAGAAATGGGTACAAACATTTGTATATTTTGTAAAATGGGAGATGGTACACCATTAGATGAATAGGAGCTACCCCCCCCCCTACATTTGATAAAAAATGTTTTATACGAAAGAACAGTTAATATCTCTTAAGGTACTACTTTTAACAACTTTTTAAAAAAATGAAGATGTGAAGATTTTTATGGTTTTTAGATTTGTTTTGTGGTTTTTAAATTTTAAGAAAAATGTGTTAAAATTAATATGAGAAAAATAAATTATTATTATACTAAAAAGGGAAAAATTGGTAAAAATTGACAAAAAATAACATGAAGGAGGCTCTATCTGTACCAAAAGTTTATGAACAACTTTTCAATTTTTCAATTCTGATGTGTTGCTATGATATTCATTTTTAAAATGACCATCAGGATAAGAGATATTTTAATGTTTACAAAATCTAGAGCACTTTATCTTAGATATTATACGAAATTGCTTTAAAAAAACAGTGATTATATTCACATAAATGACTGTAAATTTTGTTGTAAAACAGCGATTAATAAATCTGAAGGTTAACACACTTCTACTATCATACTGAACATACACATAAATTTCAGTTAATTATTTTTAAAATTTTTTGAGAAATCGCTGGCTTTGTTTGAACATTTAAAAAAAAAACACACACATTTCGAGTAAAACGCATTTTAAAGTATGACATATTTTGCTTAAAGTAATGCCATCTGCTTTTACTAAAGCGCTTGTAGTTTTTGTCCTAGTGAACGGAAAATAATAAACTTGGCATTTTTATAAAGCTAATAAGGAGGTGGCCTATAAAATAAAATCATAAAAATATTTGTTAGTTTTTGGCAAAGTTTACAATTTTAGGGTAGTAGGATACCTTAAGAATTTTATTACTGCAGATATACAATTCAATACACTTCAAGATGAAATCAAAATCCTCAATAACAAAGCACTGAATCCGAGATGAAGAAAGTTCATGAAGGATATATGTATCTACACAAGAATTAAATAATATCCCGTGTACTGTTTCCTCATCCAATCCATATTATTAAATCAAAATGGGACCTTTGGCATCAAATACTTACTTCCCGGACAAAAATAACCCATCCAAATCCTCATACAACAAACACAGCTCAAGAGAAAGGCAATCCGTATAAGAAGGAAATAACCCCGAGGATCCACGGATATCTGATATAATATGAACCAATAACTGTATACCTCGCACAAATCTCGAGGACGACTTCTTCTAGAGGGATATTGTATGTCGTTCTCTTTACTTTTATTTGATGTAAGGGTTTCCTATCGAGTTTATGCAGTTGGCGGAAAATGCGATAACCCTACGCACTTACCCCTCTTCTGTACCTATTTTGTCGATTAAGGCCCGATGAGGGCCCCGTGATGGAAGCATCTGATTAAATGGATGGGGCGCAAAAGGAGTCGACGCCCCCTCTTTCTCCGGGAGATTAGGAATTTATGCTTCCAGCGAGGGGCAGGATGTCGCCCGGTGGATCTTTTATAGGTGGATGCTGTCCTGCAGGAATATATGCGTGAAAATGCGAATTATGTAGGTGCGGGAGTGCCAGAAAATGATGGCTATCACTCATTTTGGCAATTTTGTATATAAAAGGGATATTTTTTTATTATTTTTATCTAGGCATTTCGTTTTTGTTAATTTATTGGAATTGGATGGAATTTTTTATAAATACTTCGACTCGAAATTATTTGATAAGGATATTCGATTTTTAGATTTGTTTAAATACGTTTTATAAGTTACAAAAAACAAGCAAAGATAAATTTCTGGTAATTGAAAGAATCAAAATGTGTTCGATTAAAATTTTTTTAAAAAATGTATACATATGATCGGTACTTTTTTTTTACAAAACTTTGATACAAATGGCTCAATATATTTGAGAAAGTTATTAATGCAAAAAATAATTCATTATTTAAAATATATAATAATAATAGTAATAAATATATGAAATAATGGTCTCGTTAAGTATCCTACATAACTGAGGAAGGAAAAAATTCTGAAACTGAACACCAAGAGTCACAAACGAATATTTTTATTTATAAAGCAAACTGTCCAAATTGGAAAACTATTATATCAGCAAAAGCTGTTACTGACTTAGGACTGCCAAGTAGGGTTAAGCTTGTATATATATATCATAGAGAAAGAAATATGCATGTGTGCATCTCATGCTCATAAAAGAAACCGAAAAGACTTTTTGAAGCAAATTGTTCTATTATTGTTATGTGCACATGTGTTTAAAAAACTGAAATGATTAAAAAATTTACCCATCTCATTTTTTTTGTTGAAATTTTTCATATACAATTTACGTGCACCAAAAAGAAACTGGTTTATTAAATTATTTTGAGCTTCAATAAACATGTAAAGGAAAGAGTGTTCGTTTTCGTTTCAATTAATTTAGAGAGTAAATAAGTAAAAATATTCCTTAAGTAACTTCCTTAATAATAAAGTAGAACTATTCCTTAGATAAATCACAAATTTTCTCCAAAGAATTTTAATGTGTATGCAAAATATTTGTAAGAAAATAAGTATATAACATTTAAAACATCAATATATTTTTGTTTTCCTTAATATATGCTTCTAATTCTTCCTCTTTTTATAGTGTAAGAAAAAAATATACTTAACTTTTGTTTGCCATTAACTGAATGATTTAAATGTAATGCTTGTCTTATCAATAATAAGATTAAAGTTTAATAAAAAATATACCAAAGCTTTAGCTTAATTCTGGAACACTTCCAAAAAAAATTCTTATATAAAAATTGTTTTCAATGAAAAAAATAATTTACATGTGAGGAGATGAAATAATTCTAAACTTGAAGAAATTTTCGATGTAAGATATTTTGATTCGTAGAAAATTACCTCTAATTGCGTTTGACCGTTTCAAGACAATATATAGTCATCACGACATTTTGATTTAATTTAAATTTTGGTTCATTATTAAAAATATTCTAATTAATATATGTATTTTCATAATAAATTCTACTAATTCCAATAGTAGGGAAACTCAAATTAAGAATTCGATGGAAGTTTGTATTTCAATAACGAAACAAAAATATTACGGCATTTTGTTTTTATATTAGGTCATTCAATATTATGATTTTTGCGTGCCATTTTTAATAAGCAACCTTTTTTGAAAAAAGCATACATTATATTAAAAAATTACGAGCATTACTTTTAGAATAAAAATATCAAAACCTTAATGTTATTCATTTTACGATTTGTTATAAAATTTGTTACTAGCAAACAAAATACAACAACCTAAAACAAACCCTAAAACCAGACAAATTGTGTCTATTTTTTTTTTTTTTATAAAAAAAGGATTCACACTACTTGGCGACATTCACTATCCAAACATTGCCAAATCAGCAACCCTAGTGGAGAGCGGTCAGATGTTAATAGCAGCCGTTAGGTGTTCAGGAGAGCTACCGAGCCCATTGATAAAGTTTTGCCCATTGTTGCTCGAGCCTGCAGCTTTAGGTCCCAGATTACAGTCCAGGGAAGAACGGGCCGTATTTCAGGGTTTATGGGCCAGCAGGACGCAGTCGAGATTACAAGGTCCCCGATCTAAATCAAGTTCCCCTTTTATAGTGAAGATCTATTCTAGTTTTCATGGTCGGAGCAATACTTCACCCTGAACCTAACAAGCGTGGAAATTGTTACACGTTGGAATTGAAATTTAGACACTGGGAAATTTTAAATGTGAATAAAATGTATCTAGTGTGCTATATGAATTGTTGCGTTAGTGTTAAAATGATTTACATTTACGAAACGTGGACTAATGCTCTATATTTACGAAAGAGTAACTGATGTCTTAAGGTATCCAACTACGTTCGTCAACCTAATTTTGAAAAAGCTTATAAATGATTATTTTGCATTAAATCCTTGTTGTGGGAATTAAAATATACATATAGGACTGTTTTAAGAATATTATAACAAAAAATTATCTAAATGGAATTTTCGGCAAAAAATGAAGATATAATGACACATGTTCAAAACCTTTCTATTTTATGAAAAATGATTTTATGGTAATAATATTTTGCCAATATAAATATAAGATTTTTGTAAAGAGACTGAATCTGGATGTTTGAAATATATAATACAGAGAAGAGAGAGAGAGAGAGAGATTTATTCTTATATGAATCCATAGAAGTATAGAAATTTTAAAGAAAAATACCTGTCATCACATTTCAATTGATAGTAACTGTGAAAATAATTTGATTTTTTTGAAAATCACAGTTCAGGCTCTGTAGACAGGTCTTAAAAGTATATATAAGTAAAATAGTGTTTAAAAAAACCCGTTTTTCATTAAAGGAGAATGATCTGCAAATATGTTATTCTTTCTTCCTTTTTGCCAAAAAAAAAATTGAATTTAAATAACTTTTTAGTGTGATAGTATTCTTAAAATAATTTTATATGTTTTATTTAGGTAAAACAAATTACATTCTTTTTACTTTTTATGACTCTTTTTAAAATTATGGTTTCGAATAAATTCGGAAACGGTGTTTTTTTTAACATAAAGCTTTGCTCTGAAATGCTTTTCAAAAATAAATAAGATTGTGCTGGAAGTTCCCAAAGTAGAAACTGTCTTTATGTATTACTTACATTGCTCAAGCATACACCCGTAATCTTATGTTTTCTGCATTTTATTTATTATTTATATATTATTATTATTTTATTTATTATTTATTTATTATAATTTTATTTTTTATTTATATATTATTTATTATTATTTTTTATATTATTTATTTATTATTTAATTAACATTTTTTATTTTATTTATTTTTTTATTTTATTTATTATATTATCTGTACATACATACACACATATATCATACCTGTGTCTCATTTCCCCTTTCATAAAGCTTTCATTGAAGATATGGGACGCCTGAGAAGGGTTTCATAGAAATTGCTATCACAATAAAAATGCAAATGAATTTATAATTATACAATAAACACTTTAATTACAATGGTAATGGGGGACTTTTCAAATATGAAATTGCTTTCAATTGTGAGACTTTGTAAAAGAATTAAGATACTTAGTTTTCTTTTTAAATGTATGCATACCGTATTTACTAAGTAGCACCCCGAGTTCTCCAAATGCTTTTGTGAAAAACGTTGTCAGTGGTTCCAAGCCGCGCCCCCAATTATTTGATCTTTTGAGAAAAAAATAAAAAAAATTATACAAAAGTTTTATTGATATCCGATACTTAAAAAATTAAAAAAAATTAATGATAAGTAATAAGAAGTTAATAATTAGTTTATTTGACCGGTATCAAAAATTCTTTCAACTACATACGTGAACACATAATTACTTCAACCACCAGTATCATATGTTTCGAAAATGATTTGTCATTCTCATTATCACAGCTGACTTTCGAATCGGTGCAGGTGTCGCCATTTTCCCACACGATTTCGTCTACCAAGCCATCCGATGCATTTGATATGCAGCACTTTTTTTTTCAAAGAATGTTAAAGAATTATCAAAGACTGTTGAACATTTACAAGCAAAAATTATTCCATTTCGCTTACGCCATCGACATATATTTGCTTTATTTGTGTTAAATTTTCATTGGCCGCTGCATTTTTTTTTAACATAAAATTGCCCCCTCTTACACACTTGCTTCATAGTTAACTCGTCTTAATGCTATTACCGATATCTTTGATGTTTAGATGATCGAAGAAAGGGCATATAAAAAAATTTCCTAAATACGAGCGTACAATGACGGTTACATTTTTCCTTTTGAAAAGAGTTGAAAATCAATTTTCCCCATCCAACAAATGTTTTGCCTTCGATTTTACGCCGCATCCGATTTTCAGTAGCATTTACATTGGAAAAATGGTGCGATTTAGATTCAAGGAAATACGGCATTTAGTTTTTTCCAAGAAATATCTCATGTTATATCACACCTATCAAATTCACGTTGCTTAGTTTTAGATATTTTAGACAACGAGTTTTAAAAGCAACGTTCTGAATTCAATCTTGATAATTTTTCTAAGTATAATTCAAAGAATTATTTTAATTTTAATTTTCTTTTTTGAGTACAGATAAAAAGGCAGAATCATTGCCACAACGGCATATGTGTGTATTGAATCATATTTTTTAACTCCTCCATACTTTCGCTTACTTGAATATATAAGGTTCCTAAATCTATATCTATAGCACTTTCATTTCCAGCTCTGTTTTAAGAGATCAGAATTATGTAGAAATATCTTAACATATGAAATGTTTCTATAGAGATATTGATAAATATGCATGTAATTCACAATTAAAGCAAAAATCAACTAATCGCTTATTACAGCATAGAAAAAGCATTATCATCATTTTTACCAACCAAATATTTATCTAAATTCTTTCAGTATTTAAGAACCAATAAACTTTTAAAAAAAATTAAAGTGAAGTAATTTAATAATTTTATTTAAAACTTTCATATAGCGAAATCGAGTTGACATGTTTTCCAACATTTCTTTCCAATTCAAAGGGGATTAAAAATAATCACAATGATATGATATTTACCATGTTTTCATGTATGGAATGATTTGGGAATCCTGATAATAAATACATTTCAAAGGTAGTAAAAAATATCTTCCACGTTTTCAAAATCACTTTAAACAAAATTAAAAAAAAAAAACTGGTTTAATTCATGGAAATAATTAGCAAGGCTTAAAATACACGAAGAGAGTCATTTACATATTGTTATTCTTTCATATAAGCTAAAACTAATTAAAGCATCGAATTTTAGTTTTTACTATTTAGAATTCATAAAATTAAAAAAAAATGATGTACTACGGTTAATTTATCAATGTTAATGGAATAAAAACTACTAAAATATATATAAAGTTGTTTTTAAATGACGAATCGTTTTCTACAAAACAGTTTTTATAGAAAACGATAAATGTAAGACAATAAAATTAAAATAAGACTAAAAATGATTAAAAAAAATTCCGTTAAATATTCTATTTCATTCAAATAATGACTTTTAAGAAAAATCTTTCAAGATATTATGAAAAAAAAAGGGGAAAAAAGACAAAAAAAAAAATTTTTAAGTGATAAAAATACTTAGTAAAAAAAAAATATATATATGATTACATATAAAATTTTAACTCTGAGAAATCTAATTAAAAATATGTTTGTGTGGATGTATATAAAATTCGAACGGCTCCTATTTCACTTTTGTTTACATTGGAACTTTCTTCAAAGATAAAAAATGACCCTCAAATGTAAGATTTGATGACTGTGTAATTAATTAATTTTAATCAGATAATATATAATAATTATGTTCATAATTCAAAGGAAAAGTTATTTTTTTCGAAAAGTGTTTTACAGTGTGCTCGAATATTTATTCAACAAGAATATTTATTCAAGAATCAAGTATCATATTTCTTTAAAAATTATTTTTTTCCTACTTAATACAAAATTATTTGGCAATTAATGGTAGAACATTCTAGAAAAAAAAATCTTTAATGGTTACAAAGGAATAATATTTAATCCTTTTCTTGGAAAATATTCTTAGAAATACTCATTATATTTAAAAAAATCATTTTTTTTCTTTTGTATTTTATTTAAAGCACAGCTTGAAGCACGGATTTGTAGCCGTAACAAAGTTTAAACTCATGTATTGCTGTTAACATAAAATAAATAAGATGTAAGAATAAATACTCATTTAAAACAGTTTTAAGAATCATAATTACTTTGATTTAAAGAAAATAAGAAAAACTGAAAAATTATAAACCAAAAATTCTTTTAAATTATAAGTAAAATTCTTTTGGAATTGAATGCATATTCAAAAGGGGAAAAAAAAGCTTCTTATTTCGAAATTCTATCTAACCTGACAAAATGGTAATTAAATTTTAATGGAAGAAAAAAACGATGTAAAAATAAACTCTTATTATAAAAGGAAATAATTAACTCTTGACGAATAAATTAATTGGGAAACTTTATAATCATTAATATTGTTTTTCATCAAAAAAGATTCTATTTCTCATCTCTTTAGTTTATTTCAACATCCTTAGTGTATGCAATGTAATAGTCTGTCACTGACATTAAAAAATAAATATTTCAAGTTAAGTTATTAAGAATAAAGATTGTTTTATTTTTTACAAATGAAGCATTCAATATTTTTTAATTATTCCTGAATGTAGGTAATTTTTAGTAAAATTTCAGTTACAGACACATTATTTAACGCAGCTAATTATTTAAAAGAATATTTCTATTCTTAAATCAAACTTTTTCAGAACGTTTTTTTCAATATTACTTTAAAATATTCCAAGAATAAAATAAATCGTATCACTTTTATTCACCAGATGGCAGGCTATGTCTGGCTGATCAACAAAGTTTAGGAATGAGGCGAAAATAATAACACGATTTCTTAAGAAAGTTTAATATGAGAATATATATAAAAATAGAGAGAGAGAGAGTACATACTTGTCTCCAAATTTTTAAACGAATAATATATGAGTGATTTTTTTTACTAGTGCCTTCTTTTGTGAATTTTTTCCGCCTTTCCTTTTTAATTTTATTTCTACAAAAGAAAAATTTTAAAAAGTGCTTAATATGAGTCATTCTAGAAATAAAAAAAATAGCATTATTTTGCATAACATAAAATAGAAAAAAAAAGAATATAACTTTAAAAAAGGTATATAAATGAATTGAATGCAGCATTTTATTTGATTATTGAATCAAATGATTAAATTCGAGGAATTTAAATTGTTTTTTTTCTGATTTTCATAGCTTATTTATTTGGTAGTAAATTAAAAAGTTGGAAGAGAGAGATAACAGATTAAAGGAAAAGATAAAAGAAATTAATTAGGTCTTACTTGAAAATAATTTAGTCTATAAATAATTAATTATTATCACACGAGTCCTGAAGGCCAGGTACCATTGCAAATTAAAAACATGTTCAAGATGGAAATAATGGGAATTGTTACATAAATCCATTATTATTTTTCAACTTGTTATAAACTTAAGTATAACTAGTCAGAACAGTAAGAAATATTAGCCACAGTAGTACAACAGAAAACTCTTGGCCTTAGGAACCAAGATTGTAGGTTTAAATATGATTTTTGGCTAGCTAATCTCTTCTTCTTCACCTGTAATTTGCCTACACACTGAGCCATACAGAAAGGAGGAAATATTAGAGATATGTAATTATTACCAAATAAAATACACTAATACTAATTAATAATATATAACGATAAAATTTAATAGACTACATACAAGTATAGTGTTAAAATCGCTGTAATAATAACCAGAAGATGATACATTTTATCTTGTGAGCACAACACCTTGTTAATGTTTCCAGCCAGTAAAAAAAGAAGTAAATAGCAGTACTCCTAAAAGTAAAATTAGTAAATCGATAAAAAAGTAACTAGTATAAGTAAGTAAAAGTAAGTATAAATACATACTTAAAAACCCTACATATTGATATAAAATTTGTTTTAATAAAAAGTATTTCCTAACACAACAATAATGCTAACATAAAATACAGTATTATTAAATATATTAAACATGTAGCGTCATCTTTTGAGTAACTGTATAGTAGAAATATATATATATATATATATAATATATATATATATATATATATATAATAAATATATAAAAATAAAATAACTAAAAACATTTTGCTGGAAAATAGTAAAAAAGTAAATTACAAAGTAAAATAGCCATAGAGATTAAATTCTAAAACTTAAGCTAACAGTTTCAAATAATATTTATTATAAATTCAAATCCTATTTTTTGTTTCATTTGAATTTTTTTCTACATTTCACTTATTCTTTTTGTGTTTTTTGATGAAATAATTAAAATACTTATAAGGAAAAAAAATACGTTGATTCTACATATTTTTTTGCACACACACGCTTCTTGAAATTTAAGTCATTTTTATTGGCGTGTCATCAAAAGCCTTAATATAAGAATGTAAATATTTAATTCACTCATAAAATATAAAGTATACGAACTGTCCGTTTAAAAATACTGTCATATAAAATATTTTCTTATATACATATAAACTTATTTAACGTTTGCTATGAGAGCGAAAACTATGACACATTTCTGTCATGTAATCTATAGACCAGACATCCAGTAAATAATATAACATTTTTCGTTATAATATATAATATTCCTAATTTTTCAATCTTCCGTTAGAGGTATTTTATATTGTTACGAATTTTGAGTCATGAATTTTTTTAAAAAGTGTAAATAATTTATATCTGGATGTGCAATACGTTTATATTACTGTATGATATATTTATTTTATGTTAAAGTTGTGTTATATTTTCAAACAACACTATTCCTTATATTATAACGGTGATTCAATGGAAACTTGGCAATAGAGCAAAGTTGGCTTTATGTTTGGCGACTTGACGACCATGTTGGCGATAATTTTTGTAAGCTCGCGATCCTATGAATTCTTCTGGAAACTGATGGACAAATCTACTAACATCATAATCTATGATGCAAGCCGATTTTATCGAAATATCCGTGAGGCCTATAAACAGGGAGTCTCTCGCCGAAACTGAGTTAGTCTTGTTTTGACTGTTGAAGTATTCATTTGACCGTGAAGAGTCGACCAGAGATTAGTTATTACTTCGGCTGTTGTGTAGGACGAATGATTGCTTGTGAGTAATATTTTACATACTTGTATTTTAGACACAAATAGTTGTGTCTCATCGCCATTGAAGGTGTGAAGGCCTTCTGAAATTTATTCTGCAAATATAGCTGCTACATTTCAAGGACTGTTTTTCGACAATAAATTTACATCGCTCCTGAAGGACTACCTTGCTCTTTGGGACGGATTCGCCCACATTCCTCGAAAACCGATCTACGTAACAATATAATTCAAGACTATGTAGCAAAAATTTGAAGTTGATGCAATTCTATCATGACAGGATAATAAATTGTATATGCCTTTTAAGTTTAAAGACACATTATACTACAATGCGCGTTTTAAGACTAGATGTTTTTTTTCTTCATTTTTTCAAATGAGGCTGGGAATTGATAATAACCATCGCAGACAAAGTACATTAACTATGAGCTCGTATCACTTTTTAGTGTGACACCATATAGGATGATACCAATTGCCACAATATAATTTTGACGACCAGTTTCCACACTCGCTGACTGCGGTGCTGTAGCGCCTGGGCTCGAATCCCGGAGACGACATGGATGTTTGTATTGTAATCCTTCCTTCTTTTTTTTGTGTTGTAAGCCCTCGTGTGATACACTGTGTGGTGCATGAGGTTTATAAACGTTCTCAATTTAAAAAGTTTCCTTTCCAGAGGGAGACATCTGATTTCTGACAATGTGAAGTTGTACTTGTGATTTAATGGTGCTGAGAGCACCCAAGCCATTCAGGCAATCTATTGATTTTTAACATGCCGCATAATCATACGACATGAGTGCTGTCAATTTCGTGCATCATGAAAATCTACCGACTTGGGCCGGTGTCGAACCTGCAAATTTGGACGTACATAGCCAGGGCCTAACCAACTACGCCATCCAGCTAGCTTAAGACTAAAAGTAAGATGTTAAAAAGAGAGAAGTGTACCGCGCGCGCGCGCGTATTTAATAAATAATTTTTTTAAAAAAGAAATTAATAATTACTGGTTGAATGGTAATTTTCAGGTACTTTTTAAAAAGTTATTAAAGTTAGAGAAATAAAAAAACTAGCGTAGAGAAAAAGCTCGGGAGACACAAATTTATATTCAATTACTTACGGTGGAATTAAGGCCGGATTGGAAAATTGCATTTCGTTTTATTCTCGAAGATACGCGGGGAAGTTTATGGGGATAAATCTGTAGCATAACTCAATGATGAAGGATTTAATCCCTTTTTAAAAGGATTGTTGGAGGAACTAGCTCCCCCCACACACAGAGAGAATGCAGTATTAGGGAGCCATTTTATGAGATAAAATTAATGCAAAATAATAAAGAGTAGCTACGTTAGAAGTGTTACCTCATTAGAACAAAAAAAAGCATATTATTTTGCAAATATTTTTGTTAAATATGTGATTAATTTAAGTTTTAAACAATGCTTACATCAATACATCATGTAAAATGACTAACCTTAAAATGCTTTGAATCCATTAATTATTTATTACTGGCAACGGAGCTGGTAATTTTTAACCGTGGTTGAGTGATGTGATGACGGTGCTTCACTCTTTAGATCGAAGTGGTCATCCCAAAATTAATTTGGCTGTAAAATACGCCAGGAGGAATGCCAAATTATGATGAAACAATGCTCGAGATAAACATAGCAGCCTTCCAACTCAAAATTCTTAATAATTTGATTCTATTTCATTCCCCCTTTATGAGTTACTCATCATAATTTTATTACCATAATACATCTCAATATAAAAACTAAACTCAGTGGCACAACAGTCCATGTGGGCCACGGCCACGAAAACGAGACCTTGAGCACTGAGGGTCAGAAATAGATGTTTCGGTCTGAAGGTCGGTTGCGTGGCAGGAGCGGACACATAACATTTCGTGGGCTGAGCGGACACTTTGAAACTCATCCTGGTTTGAGCGGACACATCCCCCCCCCCATCTTAGAACAGATTCGATTACCGAATTACAAGGATAAATACATTTTTGCCAATCAAATTTAATTACTTGTATTAAATTGTTAAGATGTTATAGTGCGAATACATTTTAAACATAGCGAAATGTAATAGAAATAAAAACTTTCAGAGAAATATTTAAAAATTAATAGTAAGTAACAATATAATGAAAGGTATGAACGAATTTCAGGAATTTTGTGGAAAACTGTATTTTAGAGTCAAATAAATATTAGAACAGGTGCAATAGCCATACAATTAATTAGTTTCATGAAAGGAAGTAAAAATAAATACTTGAAGTAAAATACGCAAGATGCAAGGTTAGTTAGTATTTATTTACTTGTATTTATTTTTCTTTTATCTACATGCATATTTTTACTTCCTTTCATGAAACTAATTAATAGTATGGCTATTGCACCTGTTCTAATATTTATTGAACTCTAAAATACAGTTTTCCACAAAATTCCTGAAATTCGTTCTACCCTTTCATTATATTCACCTTTTATTATATTCACCTTTTATATTCACCAATTTAATACAAGTAATTAAATTTGATTGGCAAAAATGTATTTATCCTTGTAATTCGGCAATCGAATCTGTTCTAAGAGAGGGGGGGGGGGAATGTGTCCGCTCAAACCACGATGAGTTTCAAAGTGTCCACTCAGCCCACGAAATGTTATGTGCCCACTCCTGCCACGCCACCTGGTGGTCAGTCTGACGTGAAAATCCTCCGTGTTTCCTCAAAGAAACTTGATACTCATTTATCGATCCACTGAAGGGATGAAAGGCTGAGTCAACTTTTCCCAGCCCGAGATAGAGCCCTGGACATGTGGCGTCGAAGTGCGATACGCTCCGCTTGGCCACTGGGCTTCAATATATCTCAATATACTGAAAAAATCTATTTGATTTTTGTATGAGTTTCATTTTGATCCAGTACAAATTATAAGAAAAATGCACCATTATTATAACACAATTTTGAAAATTCTGTTCTTTGCTGGTGAAAGCAGTGTTTCTCAAAGTTTCAATATTTGCCACGCAATATTCAATCATAATTTTCATCGCCTCCCCCTTATATAATAACACGGTATTTTATTCAATAATACTATACCTTGACGCTAAATTTAAAATACGATTTAACCTCTTATATGCTGCACCGACGTATATAAATATCTCGCTCCGTCAAAGCCTTATTTGCTCCAGAAGTATATATCTGTCTTTCCGAAGTACGATCTTTTTTGTGTACTGCTATCCGCAAAAAATATTCCGAAGGCTTTGGAATGCAATTTTAGGACCTTGACAGTGTGTTTCGAAGAATTTACTTATTTCTGAGGATTTGCTTATTTATTCCTTTTCTCTCTCTCTTCCCCCTAATGCATCACATTTGCGCACCTACAAGGAAAACAGTGGCATTGGTGAGTGAATCGCGTAATTTTTATCGCCAGTTAAGGGATTAATTACCGTACAAATTATCCGTAATAATAATAAACCGTACAAATTATCAAGATAAGTGTTAATTTTTGTATATAATTTTATATATAACAAGCCCAAGGGGTCATTGATAATTATTAAAGTTGCTCTTAACTTTTAGTACTGTTAAATTAATTATAAAATACATTGTGCGTATTACAGTGTAAATGTGTATTTTAGGTTTTATTATGTCAATGTACATTGTTTGCTTACATCCAGTAATTAAATAACTTTTTTTAAAAATAATATTTTGTGTTCGACTCTTTATTATGCTCGCATCCCCCTCATAGTGTTATCACCTCCCAAGAATGTCACGGCCCACAGTTTGAGAAACGCTGGGTTAAAGCAATCATTTGAAAAATGATCAGGTACAATTTACTTGTAACTACAACTACAGCCCCTTGATTACTAATAAGAATAGCACACACTTTTTTATATGCCATCCATTAATACAAAAAGTACGTAGCATTAATGCCATATAAACCGGAGAAAACACAACCCAGAGCAAATGACAATACCCGTCAAGCTATTATATCTCCCAATTTCCCTTAAATAATGACAATGGTTGTAGAGAGCTCATACATAGTATATTACCCAAACAAGCTGGGAACCGAAGCAATTCCCATATTCTAGGATAACAACAATCAAATATCGTCGTAGGCAACCAGCTTCGGAGACAGACATCGTACGACTGTGTTCCTCTTTAGACTAAATTAAGCGCGTCAGATAAGGAAGTAGGGCCATAAATTAGATCGTAGAGGAGAGATGGTTATCTACTGAGAAATTCCCTTTAGTAATTTATCAACTTCAGATCCGTTCAAATCAGAATCGGTGAGAATAGCAGCCAAGAAAGCGTTCACAATTTTCGGTAGAGGGGACTTAAGATTATTTTAAACGGTTTTGCTTTTCCTCTTTATGCTCTTTGTTTACTTTCTTCAAGGGAGTAACAGACGATTTCTGAAGTGTTGCCAAATGGGAATCATTGGTGCAGAAGAATCTTAGTAGGGAATTACGAGTAGAGGTAATTTGATGCGCATTAACGAGGGTTCTGTGAGTTCTTTTAAATGGAAAATTGTTTTCGTGAGAGTTTTGAAGATGGGAAATAAAAATTATGGAAAAGGGTGTATTCAAGTGAATGCTGATGGATGGGTATTTTTAATAGTTTAAACAGCTTAATACTGTCGATAATGAGTAAATAGGTTTCAAATAGGTTAATGACTTATCTAAGTAATGGCTTATCTAAGTCAGTATCTCCAGTCGAGAAAATGAAAGCATAATCACTTATATTTTACTGAGTAAGTTAAATGTTTATTTTGACATAATTGAAGGATAATAATAACTGATCCATTATGTAAAGCTCTCTATTATAAACTAAGGAAGTGAACTAGTGTTTACATTGACTAATTGCTTCTTAAATGTAATGCTAATGTGTTTAGACTTGAATTACTTTATTTTTTGGATTAAGTTGTTTATTGAATGTAATAAACAATTTGACATTTGAATTGCTTTTACATTTATAATTCTTGACACTAAGTATAGTTGTCAAACAGTGGTTATAGTTCTGTGCATTTTACAGTGTTTTTTAAGATAAATAAATAAGAAGAATGTTTTTATTTTTATTTTTTACGCATAATTAATAAAGAGTACAGTATATCGTATCAACCTTAATAACTTTTTGATTGAAATATACACAGAAAATTTTGCATCTAGTTGATTTACAAAATATTTAATATTTCACCAGCTTTGTATTCCTTACAGATAAATATATATTTATTTGGCTTAATAAATCAGCTGAAAAATAAATGGATTCATTATTAATTTTCTAAATTCTATTCATTTCAATCTATTTACTGGTATACCTTATTTTAAAAATTTCCTGTACTAACGTATTAAAACATCTATTAATTTCGTCAAATCAAAAGACGCTACCAAACAACGTGAGGCACATCCAATAGTAGAAATTGTTCTTGCGCATATTTGAACACATTAATAATTACGAACCCAATATTTGGAAGCATTTTTTGAATTGACTATGGCCTTTCAATTGACGAAATTGGTTAACGACAGTGACGCACACAAGGGGGGTTGTCCCGGGTCCGGACCTCCCCATAGCTCTTGAATTTTTTTCGATTGATTATAATCCAATGTATATTGTACACAAAATTTAATTAAATGTTTGTTATTAATAATTAATTTTATTAATTATTGCTAATTATTTGTTCAATAATTAATTTTTTACTGTTTTTTGTTTTCGAAAATCGACAAAATCAAAAGAAAATGTAGAGGGTGGGGGGTTATTAAGGAATGATACGAGAATGGTGGATTTTCGACCCTGAACCTCCCTTGAAAAATTCCTGTATGTACACTGCTGGTTGACGGTATGATATGAAAATACAAAATTTATTTTAAAGACTGCTGTTTTAAGCATTTTGTTCAAGGAAAACGCAAATAAAATAGCTTAACCATGGACTTATATACTAAATAAAATAATTTTCAATATTTTATGTAAATGTAGCAGGAAACCTAAATTTCTGTATCTATCCAAAATAAAAAATAAATAAATTAGTTAATTCAGAAAAATCCCAACTACTCCCAAAATTTGTTAGATGCATTTATTGAATAAGATGGATCATATTTCAAATCATGTTCGAACAGTATGTTTTGATCACTCAGAGATTATTCACACAGATGTTCATTAGAATTTTAAAGAAATAAATTAAAAATACATAATTAATTACGTCATTGAACACATATGAGTGGGAAATAAGTTGCATTTTTATGAGTGTATTATATCAAATTAATTCAAATACATTTTAGTTTTGCTTTCATTAAAATGACTAATAATGGTACATATGGAATTTCTGCTTTATTTTTTTAAAATGTAAGACAAATGTATTTATATTGATAAATTATTTTTTCATAAATAACCCTATAATGCGACTACAAACCTTTCGCAAAAAAATTACATAAATTAAAAGTAAAAAAAAAATTATAATAAAGAATAAAATAAGTTTAAATAATAAAAATTTCTCATATAATCGTTAATATATAGTTAACTTTTAAAATCTTAAACTTAACTACAACTGTAGAAAAAATTAATTTCTGTCTTTAGAAATAATTAATACTTAAATGAATTATCTATATAGGAGCAAAACTTTTCAAATTCATTATTCACCCTTGCTTAGTCATATAACGTTCAAATAGGTATTCAGATAAAAAAGATAAGTGTTTATAATGTAATTTGCAGTTCTAATATTGTCAAGCCAATTCAAAGAAAATTGTCAACTCTTTTCCCCTTCTCTCATTTTTCAAAAGAAAAGGAAGGGGGGGGACAAAATTTTGTAAAATTAATAAGATACTCCTAAAATTTTAAATTGCTTTGCATCAAATCAAGATACTTTGTTTAAATTAAGTACATTTTAAAAAGTAAATAAAGATGATTAAATTTATTAATATTAAATTGTAAATAAATCTATTAATATAATTCTAAAAATTGAACTTATATATGATAATTTTTTGTGTGAAAAGTTACACTTTCCAAACTATGGTTTCTATATTGAAACATTAATAATTTTCAGTCTTGTTTGATTGCAATAAGGACTAGATAATTTCTTGGTAAAAATAATCTAATGTGAACTACACAACCAAATCTTTTTAAATTTAAATTTTAAATAATATACGTATAGAAACAATTTAGAACTATATTAAATATCTTAGAATGGAGATTTAAATTACTAATTTCGCACCTTAGAATTACACAAGTAACAAAATAAAGTAAGACATTTATAAGTAGGCTTTGCAACGTGATATATTAAAATATTCTGATTTAAATACAAAATAGAATTCTTCAATTGTTCTTTTCCTTTCATTTATATCTTTCTTATTTAAAATATAATCCTATTAGAAATTTTCGCTTTCGCATACATTATGTCTAGAAGTAGAAAATCTTTTTTTTAAAGTAGCAAATTAGAATTTTTTAATGGAACTCATTTTGAATCTGTTTATTTGATTTATTACCAAAAAAGCGTACTAATAGCCTTAATTCATTTTGTTTTGTTATCTCTCGGAATAAAAATGTGTTTTTTCTTTATTTTTATCAAAACAAATGAATTAAAATCATTCTTTAGGTCTCTTGTGATATGGGGATTTTGATGCCTAATAAGTTAAAGAAGAAGGAAAAAATGAGTTAATAATTGGCAACCCAGAACCGAGTTTTAATGCTCGCTGGAGTCATTAGCAGGATTCGAAAATGCTGCCTTTTAGAATAGAACGAAAATTAATGCTTCGGTAAATTCGAGCTTAAAATTACAAAAGGATTTCAAATAGAATGGGAAGAAAACGTGACTGAATCTTTATTCTTTCTTTATTGGTTTTTTTTTAAAAAATTATTTTTGAAGGAAAATGCGTTTTATACTAATTTACTTAAATACTTAATTTGATTAAGAATCATTCAAATATTTTGTTACAATTGTATGCACATATATTTCATGGTATTTTATTTGCTTTGCAGTATTGTAAGAAAAAATATGATTTTTTAAGATGTAATTCAAGTAAAAAAATTATCTCTCTTGAGTTTTTTAACAGTTATTTTTTCCCTTTGATGTTAAAAAGCTTTTTAAGACCAATAATGTATCAAGAAGACTTAATTTTAGCCTAACTAAGAGACTGTCTAGTTAGCTTCTAGACAATTAATTTTATGTGTGTGTGCGTGAATACACAATTGCAATAATTTCATTACAAAATACAATCTAAATCTTAGCATTAAACTTTTGATTCTTTAGAAAACATTAATGTAGCCATCGTTTCTTGATTTAGAAAAAAACTGGATACCCAAAAATGGAAGTATAATGCATTTTTTACGCCCCTAACACCACCCCCTTCGTGGCTGGTGTGTTATGCGTTCAAGCTTAGTACCGCTGAAGACCCGCCATCAAAAGATGGCCGATACACGTTAAAAACATCGAAACTCAAACGTCCTCCCATTGGTGAGGAGTGGAAGTCAGGATAGGGATACCAGCTCAGGTGTCCTCCTCGTCACTTGATAATAGTTGAAAATTACGAGGTCTATTGCCAACAGACGATGTTAATAAAAATTATAGTTTAGATAAACTAAAAAACACCCAGTTAATCAAACTAAGTTGTAATGCAATCTTTTAGTCGCCAAATCTGGAAATGGGATCTGAAATTAGTCGCTAGATGCGGGATTGAATCAGATAATGACAAATCGTTAATCTTGATGATCCTGATCAGGACTATGTAACAAAATATTAAATTATTGTATTGTCATCGGACCCGGACAAGGGAGCAAAATTTCGAATTAATCTGGCCTTTTAAAGTGGGTAAAAATATAGTTCAAAGATTCCATTACATACAAGTGAAGCTTATAAAACGGTATTAAAAACTCACTTACTCTCTCAATATAGATCATTGATTGCCTTATGAATTGATCATCTCTGGAATATTTTCTACATCTAAAAAGAGGCAAATATTATTATCGTTTGGAATATATTTCATTTTTAAGCTGTGATAAAGTTCAGCCTCATTGCTAGGTAACGTTTTACAACCTTGGAAAGGGCACCACAAAATTAACACATACTCTTTTTTTTCTTCCAGAGTATTGTTAGAGCAATATTCGTGCAAGGTAATTCCAATATATTTTGTGAATTGGCTAATACAGTGACTAAAATGGCAAAATAAATATTTCTTACTGTCTCACACCCGTCCACCCCTTACCAGATTGGACGATTACAAGATTATTATCAAAACTTTCATTACCCACTCTGAGGAGACAGTTTTAGCTTTGGTGGTTAGCCAACAAAAGAGAAATGGAATGATTAAAATGAATATTTATGTGGAATATATGAATATGTATATATAACATTGTTCAGTGAGATAAATATGCAATGTCAAGCAATGCCCGACAATTGTCAGGAAAAGAGTAATATTGCGGAATAAAATACACATGGAATTATTCAGCTATGTCTGGAAGAAAAATGGAGCGGACCTTTCAAAGTCTTTATTACGTAACACAATGCAATTTCGATGTACTTTATGTGATTTATATAGTTCATAAACTCAATTTACACATTATCATTATACTTCTTGCAACTTTATACAAAAAATAAATGTGTGAACTAGTTTATTATATTTCTATAATTTTTGCATTTTTCACCGAAATGTAAAGAAGCAAGTAAGAAATTGAGGTAAAAAACATTTTTTAAACGCATATACCGTATTTACTCGAATTTAAGCCACACAACTTATTCAGAATTTACCCGTCCAAAAGGGGATATGTAATCGTCCATTCTGGCCACTAGCATTGGTGATTTATCCCATTCTGTAGTTTATCTCCAGTATCCAGTCTATCCTAAACATCACTGTCTGTTCGTAATTTGGAATTTTTTGTGTGTGTGTACGTGCACTTTCTTTTCATCACCTAAATATCAAAGATATCGGTAATAACATCCAGACGAGTTCACTATGACGTATGAAAAGGAAGGCAGTTTTACATGCAGGAAAAAAAACGGAAACGGAGCACCCACCAATGAAAATTCGACACGGATGAAGTAAATATACGTCGATGGCGTAAACAAAATCCCTTAATTTTTGCTTGTAAACATTAAACAGTCCTTAATATAATTCTTTTACATTATTCTATAATACATTCTTCAAAAAAATGTTGCATAACAAATGCATTGGATGGCACGAAATATGACACCGTGAGGGGAAATGGTGACACCGCAACAATTCTGAAGTCAGCTGTGACAGTGGGAGTGACGAATCATTTTCGAAACAAGATACTGACGGTTGACTAACAGTAGGTTTATGTATGTATTTATACTAATAAAATAAATTAATTATTAACCTCTTTATATTTCTCATTAAACTATGTTCTTAATTTTTTAAGTATCGGATAACAATTAACCTTTTACACAATTTTTTATTTTTCCTCAGAAAAACGTGTAGGGAATTAAGGGTGTGGATTAGAATCGATAGCAGCTTATATTCGAGTAAATACAGAAAAAAATGTATAATATGCGAAAGTTAGCATTGGCCAGACTTTCCGTATTAAAACTGTGGATCAATTGCTTAGGGGCATTCATAGGCGTAAGGTGGACATTTGGTGATTTGGCAACAGCTGAGGGATTGTCTTTGTCACTTTCCTCTTGTTTGAATATAAAAGGTCCATCACCAATTGCCATCGTGCAGCTTCAAAGAGCAATAGTTATAAATCAATCAAATTAGTGTTATATATATCTTGTTCAAATTTTCAATCGTTAATAAAATACGATATATTCATCTATTCAAATTCAAACACATTTTTTTAAAACTTGTAGTGGATGACACTTGTTGTTAATACAGTTTTTTCAAATATTAATTCAGTAATTACTTTATTTTTTAAATTAAAATTTTTGTATATATTTTCGTATATGACAAGCCAATGGGGTCACTGGTAATTATTAAACTTGTCCTTAACTTTGTATTGTTAAATTAATTATAAAATACATTATGTAGTACTGATACATTTATAAGTGTATTAAATCAGTGTAAATATTAATTTTACTTTTTATTATGCTAGAATGATTTTGCTTGTTTACTTTCAGTAAATTAAGAATTTTTTTCAAAATAATCTTTTGTTTCCGACTTTTCAATATGCTCTCGCCCCGTAGGGGGGGGGGGGCGCCTACAGTTTGAGAAACGCTGTTTAAAGCTAAGATGGAAACACATAAAAATCGAAGAAAGAGATATTTAAGTCGCACTATAAGGCTGCACGAGGGATACTGGCCTCATAATTTTGAACCATGGTCAAGTGGTGAGGACGAAACCTGAGTGGGCGTTCTCCTCTCCTGATTTCCACATCATATCGACGGGAAGAAGTTTGAGCTTCGACATTTTTAACCGGCATCGGCTACCACTGAACGAATGGTTTTTGGAGGTACTAGACTCAAACTAATGACACGTCTGCCACGAGTCCGCTGCGTTGACCACTAGGCTACCGCGGTCACAATACGAAAGTCGAAATTATATATGAAGAAAAAAGGCCAAATGTTATTGTATGCTTGATTTAGGAACTACAGAGTAGAACAATGTTTATCCGAATCAATTGGGACTGGACACCGTTCGGATAACCGAAAACCGAATGCAATCCATACAGTATATGAAACCGGACGCTATACAAATATTGAAAATCATCCTATGCGGGAAACGTGCTTGAAGAAAAAGCAAAATAGGTGCAAAATGTCGCAATTTTAACGTTATTGCGGAAAATAATCACTTATTTTTCGCTGTACCATTGTACATCTTCGATTTTTTGCTGCGAGTTGCAGAAAAAAAAAAACTGGTTTCGATATTTGACGCTTCGGATAAACGACGTTCTACTGCATTGTCTACGTTTCAATATTATATTTTTCTATTTATTTTTTGTCACATTTTTCTTTCTACATCAAAGTAAAAAAAAATCTCTTAATCTCTACAGTTTATGAAACTTATGCATTCTTAGTACATACCAAAAACATTTATACACTTCAAAAACATACATTTTCTATATACATGACTTCTCTATACAAATGAGACACATTATTCACTAAGAAAGGCAGAAAACATTACGACTAACGTTAACCCGCGAAACAAAAAAAATCCCTATCTACTTCAATATTTATATCATCCTTTCGATTTACGACTCGCATTAATAAAAACAAACCCATACAAGCGAAGGAGCACGAAACCCATCCAACAATACCACTTCTTTCAACCAACTCGACATAAATTTCCATCACCTCAACTCGCCAGCTTTCTTCTCGACATTGACAAACGCTTCTGGATAATTTATGACACAACGGTAAAGCTCCGTAATGATAACAGCAATGGCAGGCTAATCATAAATTTTCTAGATTCAGGTCCACACGCATTGCACTCTTTATTGTACCATTTCCTTAAGCATACCCCTCACCCCTCCCTGTCCAAAGTATATACATGTGAAAGCATTGCCAACGATCAATCTCAAGTCCTGGCCTTCTGATACAGTCCCACAAAAGCGGACGGACCGATCTAAGATCTTTGGAGCGAATTTTTAATTAATGTCCGACAGTGTCCAGCATGGAGGATGTAACAAGTGAAGGGACTCCTAGCATTTATCACGCTGATGTGGGTCCGTTCGCCACGGTTTAATGGCGTCGACGTTGGGTCATTAATCAGAGAACACGACGAATCATTTGGACATGGAATGGTTGGTTGAAAATGGCTCTGGCCTTTTGACTTTGTAAGGTGTTGGACAGGATGTTTTTGGTGTCGACGCTTATAGGTTTCTTTTCGGTTGGATGGGTGTGTGCTAATGTGTACCTGTGTCGAAATTTTTTGTAGGCAATATTTCATTAGACTTGATTTTCTTTTCCCGCATACAAAAGTCGAACTTTTTCTTAAAATGAGGAAAGATTCAAATGTATTCTGCTTCAGACTCCTTTTTTGTACAAAATTTTTGAACGACCCCATCAGCATTGTGCAAAGTTTACACACGCTTCAGTATTTCTATATGTGTAGAATGATATTGTGTTGTTTTACAGTAATAAACATCCGCAATAAGAGTTTTTACTTTAAGAATAATTATAAAGAAATTTTAAATAAGAAAACATTATGTAATATAATTACAAGATAAATTATTCATAAACTATAATCTTTTTATTAAGTGTAGTCATTTTGAGTTCACTTCTGAGATCATCACCTTTTATTATTATTATTATTAATGGCCAACAAGTTAATTTATGCAAAAAGGTATCAAAAATCCTAAAATTTTGGGGGACACCAGCTGCATGTCACAAGGCCCCTAGTTTAAAAAACACTGGTATAGGGTAAGCCTAATCAACGTTAAACTGTGCGGCTGGACAGACGATTTTATACCGGGTTTTCGAAAAATGTGACTACACTTTCAAATTTAATTAGAAATAAACTTACAAAAATACTGACTTAATGTTTTTTCCCCTGTCTTTCATGAAGAAAACGCCACTTTTTTACGTTTTACGGCACGTTTTCAATACGTGCCCTGTCAGTCGTTAGTCAATACGAGTCATCTCAGCTTCTGCAAGGCGCTGACCACATATTGTTTTTCAAATTACGCTTTCTATCATCATAGATCTTTTATACCACTTAATTGTGAATACTGAAGGTACACTGCGCTTTTAGGTAGTGTGAAATTTACGAGGTAATTTGCTACAGATTTAAGTTTGATGAACCATGTGCAACTTGTGTTTGTTCTAGAGGTTGTTGTTGTTGTCGTGTCCTTCCCGCGGGGAAGGAATGAAAGTTGCCATTGCCTGTGAGACAGTGTTCTAGAGGTGGAGCTATATTTTGAAACGAGAATGTTGGAAAGTGTGGATGTAGCGCCATCTAGTTTTCATTTCATGAAACTTGAGCATTAATTTTTTCTAAATGGAACTTAAAGCACCGTAATCAAATTTTTGTTTTGTTTTTATTTTTAATTCATTTTTGAAAGAGAGTGGTCATACTCTTCTATTAAAACTCTCGTTTTTCGTTGTGTGTGTGTGTGCGTATATACAAAGTGGGTGTATTAGAGTGATTACGGTTATATGTAGGGAAAAAAGCTTGTTAATATCTTTAATTGGTACTTATGCGGAAAGAACGTTCTAGAGCAGTGATTCTCCACCTTTATTTTGTTGCGGGAAAATTTTAACAATTTCAAAATTTGGCGGCACACTAACAATAAAATAGGTGAAAAGAGTTTTACTTATCTGTAATATACTATGTAAAATAATTTATGGTAAAAATTTTCATTGTTAAATAATATAATATATAGACAGAGATAACACACAAAGCTTTTATTTTGTAATTAATTATAAATTAAGTATATAAGAATATAAGTTTAATGTGAAATTTGAGCGTGATGATTTTTGATAATTTCGTTTATCAAAAATGATATTGCCATCCTCTCTTCGTCATCTACAATTCAAAGCTTTAATCTTTTCTTTTTTTTCATTTTTATATTTGTAAATGCTGGAAATCCGGATACACACAAATAAGATGTAAAAAATTGGAACAACATTTTTAAAGCCTTTTTTTTTGTTGATATTATGAGACATTCGCCTCTAGTTTTAATCTAAAAAGAATTAATAGACTCTTCCACGTGTTTTCTACTTTTTACTAACCTTAACATTAGTTACAAAGTAAGTTCATCACTGGTATATATGTTTTACTTATATTATATAAGAAAAAATAAAAATATATGCATTTTAAAATGAAAATGTTGTAGGTTTAGTTTATATCGATATTAGTCTCAATAGTATGCAATAAATTTAATAATTATATTTATATAATTCAAAGCACCTCTTGTACTTTATAAATATGCATCATAATTTGACATTATTTCTTTTCATCACTAAATAAACGCCTTAAAAGTCTGGGTGTTCTCAACACACCACGACCAACGAGAGAGCAAAAACAGGCTTGATTGATTCAGGGTTAAATATTAGTACTTATTGGTATTGATTCCTAAGAAAACTTTTATATTTCTTTAGTATGCTATTTTTTTTAAAAAAAAGTACTGCCAGCGTTTTTGTATATGTCTTAAAATAACGAAACACCTCTCACCCCATTAATTGCTTGTATAAACACCCCGTACCTAGATAAATCTCGAAAGCTTTAAGCTATTCTCCTCCTCATCTTTTAAGAACTCTTGGTAAAATATAAGCCATCCCGGCAAAGAGGCTATTATTCTAGACTCCCCCGAATTGTAGCGCTATCACATAAAGCCGCAGTAGAGAGGGCGAGGATGCTCCGCTTAACAGAGATTGCGTCTACAGCTATCACCAGAGTGATCTCTACTAGCGTTCAATTCACCATGATAGATTAATCATTCTTTTGACCTACATATCTATTCTAATGCATTTTAGAATCATAATGAAGTCCGGAATAAAACAGTCTCTAAAAGAGCGAGAGGCTATTAATGAAGTAGACTGACAACCAACCGTTCACTGTTTAAAGCTGATTTTTAATGAATGCCAGACATGATGACGCACGGGATACATAAATCACACGATCCATTACTATGGGTCGTCCATCAAAATGGCAAAGCGTAGAAACTAATGGGTATATTGACTCACAAAAGGCGTAAGTCTAACTATGGGATTGGTGGGAATCAGTCGTTTCCGTTCATGCATTTCATCTGTGTCCTTTTTAAAAAATACTTTTGTCTCTTTTTCAGTTGATCTACGTCAGGGGTTGGCAACTAGTGGTCCGAAGAGCTAAATGTGCCCCGCCAAGATAGAGAATCTGCTTTGAACTGAAATTTCATCAAAGATTTATATTTTATTTTTCACAATTAGGAAAACAAAGTTCTTCAAAGTGTTTCTACTAAGAGATCATCTACAGTGTTTAGAGGACGAGATAACAAGAAGATTTCAGGACATAAAAAAAAAATTTGTGAGTGACTTCTATTTGAAGTCGCTCCCTCATCGTTTTGCCTACCTAAGAATGTGGGGGGAAACAAAGCATAACCAGAAAATTCCATAATAATAATTATTTATTTACCATTCAAGCACAGTAACCAACCACAAATTAAACTACAAGAGGAGATCCTAGGAGCAATATAAAGAATGCAATCTACACTAAGTAAACAACCGCAAGTAATCTGTTTAGTTTTATCTAATGTATCTTACATTATTAATTCTCAATCTACTAATTTAGTATAGTGGCAAACTCCTTTCTTAACTCAAGTTGTGATAATGAATTTAATCTCACCTAAATATGGCCACAACAGTTCCTCTGCTCCTTCTATCTTACAATTACAAAACCTTGACTTTATATAGTCAACTAATCTCAATATCAGGGTTTCTTCTTGGGGGATGGCTGTGAATTAACGCGAATGCTAGTTTCAAAGTTTCCCCTAGAAGATTAATAAGAAGGTCGCATACAGATACGTCACAAAATGAATCTTAATTGAATTTGCTCTGTGATCCCATTACTATTGATATTGATACATCACCTGATGAGCTATAGATTGAACTTATTGACTTGCAGTCAGATCACAGTGTGAAAAAACTTTTAGATGCTATGACATTGACTTTTACAAATCTTTGTCAACTGAAAAATTCCCATGTATGAAGAAATTTGCGGGATTATTGTTCTTTATATTTGAGTCGACGTATATTTGTCAGCAAAGTTTTCTTCCAAGAAAATCAACACGAATAAATATAGATGCAAGTAGGCTAGTGACAATTGCCACAAGCATTCTCACTCTTGATTTTAAAAATATTGTGATATGCTACTTTTGTCTCGTTAAACTTTTTCTAAAATTACATGTGCTTGCAGCTATAGACAATTTGAAATTAGTACAATAAAAAAAATTGAATAAACTGTCATTATTTTACTTAACTTATATTAATTAAATTTTATGATAAATGAAATCATTATAGAAAGTACGCACTCTTGATTTTAAAAAGATTGTGATATGCTACTTTTGTCTCATTAAACTTTTTCTAAAAATTTACAGTATAACATGTGCAATTACAGCTATTAATAACATAATTTGAATATTAGATACAATAAAAAAAAATTGAATAAACTGTCTCATATAATTTTTACATTAACTTGATATCATTATATTAAATATTTATTATGTAATAAAGAAATCATTATAGAAAGGTACGCACTCTTGATTTCAAAAATATTGTGATATGGTACTTTTGTCTCATTAAACATTTTCTACTTGTAAAATTACATGCGCTTACAGCTATAGACAATTTGAAATTAGAACAATAAACAAATTGAATAAACTGTCATTATTTTATTTAACTTATATTTATTAAATTTTATAATAAAGGAAATAATTATATAGATCTTATTAAGTTTGTACTGTCTATTAAACTTTTCTAAAATAAATGTGCTTACACTATAAATTGAATTACACATTAAAAAATTGAATATGCATTATTTTTTTAATTTTTTATTAAATTAATATAAGGAAATCATTTGAAGGTAGCATCTATTTTAAAAAGATTGTTTTACTTTGTCTCTTATTTTTTTTTTTTTAACTTTATTTATTTAATTTTTTTTTTATTTATTAAAAATAATATCATTATAAAATGGTACGGCACTCTATCTTATCAAAAAGATTGTGATATGGTACTTTTGTCTCGTTAAACTTTTTCTAAAATTACATGTGCTTACAGCTATATACAATTTGAAATTAGCACATTAAACAAATTGAATAAACTGCCATTATTTTATTTAACTTATATTTATTAAATTTAATAACAAATGAAATCATTATAAAAATTTAGGGTCTGCCGGTATCCTCCACACCCCCAATGCTGACTGCGAGCCAAACAGTGGCGTAACATACACCCCCGCATTGCTGGAGGGGGGCAGGTTTCTAGGGGACCCAAAGCCTGACTGCTTCCAAGTACCCACCCTTTGTAAAATCCTACTTGGAGGCCCAAAATTTGACTTTGCAGGGGAGCTCCAAATGTTCTTCGTTAGGCCACTGGAGTCAAAACAAGTTGCCCACCCCGGTCATAGGCATTGATTTTAATTTCTGAGAGCTTTAATATTTTATAAGTATTCCATGATAAGATTTGAAGATTTAAAAACATATTAAGAACTAAAACTTAGTTATAAAAGTGGAATACTTCTTTCAAATAAAAGCTGCATAATTAGAATACAGCTTCTTAAAGTAAAACAACTTGCATTGTAGTTGATAAAGGGTTGCTGAAATTAATAATAATGGATTATAATTATTGATTACACAGTCTATTACAAGGGCCCTCCATCACAATAGAAACTCCTAGAAATTAATGAATTGTCTCACAATGGGATTGCTGGCATCCAATAAACTTTCCGTATATATTGTATAGCTATGTATCTATTCTCACATAGTAACAGTTTCTGTTTTGACGGAAAACTCAGAAATTCTTCTTGTAAAAAGAAACTAAAATTCTTACAAATGTTTAATTCATTTATTAGAACTATGGTTCATTTTAGTGATTGATTACATGTCCCTATAAATAACAATAATTAATAAAGTCTACGACAATTGTAATTAATTATTATAAATAATTATTATTGCTAATATTAATGTTTAGAAGGCATAAATCATCAATTCCCATTGTTATAAGTCGTATATCAAAATGTCTAATAAAAATTAGTGGAAGAATTGACTCATAAGTGGCCAGTTATTTATGGCGTCTCAGGGGTGTTAATTTTGTCTCGAAAGCTGAAAATATAAACAATTTTCGATTGGATGCAATTCTTTGAGGTTAAATTAAATAATTCGATTCTTGTGCACATTGTTTATAAAAGAATGAGCTCCAAAAAAGTGTAAAATGTTTAACATATATTATCATACTTTTAAAAATTATAAGCATATTAAAATAAGAAACACAGAAGTATTAATTAATTTTACGTTGCGCATCATATATATACTTTCTAGAATAGTAGCTCTAATTACTAGCAATAAGTTGATTTAAAAAGTTATATATATATATATGGGAAAATGACTACAACCTAATAATGATAAATGCTTTATTGAACAAAATGAAGGATGAAATATTTAAAATATATTAAACACCAAAGGAGAATGTCTTCCTCCTACGTCTAGAGCTTAGCGTCTCTAACGTCCGTCTGCCTCATTTCCCGTGTGCTCTTCAGTCGGACATTCCTGGCGGGGTGGGACGTCAGTGTGGACTACTCCACCCTAAGTACAGAGGGAGGGGTTGTGACATTGCACATATTCAACCCTACATCGGCCATCATGACCGGGAAGGCGATCTCGCCTGATTTATTTACAATGATAAAATGGTACAGATATATAGTAATAAAATATTAAAAATATACACAGTTACACAGTAGATAAAAGAATTATACACAACACAAAATATCATCAAAGAAAAATTACAAAAATACTGAAAAATGAGCAAATTTAAAGTAATAATTAACATGTAAAAAAATTTATACATTACCACTGGGGTAAAACAAAGAATGTTAACAGTACAAATAAGATCAAGGCTAAAATAAGAATCTGGAATAAGGAACACAGGAACATATTCAAGCAACATACTCGTACTTCGAAGTACTTAAATTTATACTAAAATGAAATAAGAAAATGTTAGTCATTCAAATAAAAAATGGGAGCAAAAATAAATAAATAAAATAAAAAGTCTGTTGATAATGTCTATAACGAAAGTCTTTCACAGGAAGAAAAATTGTGAACAGTTTTTAATGGAGAAATCATGTAGAGTTAATTTGGTTTGGCCAGAGTTTCATGAATTCTGGACAAGTAGACGTTTTTGATGGTCCGTCGACAAAATCACGCTTTTCTACGTCATAAGTCTCATTGTGCTTGAATTTTGTAACTTTGTATGGTCCGAGGTATTTTTGCTTAAGTTTCAAGCCTGGACCAAACTGAGTGCGTTTAATTGCTACTAGGTCGTGTAGTTGATATTTATGAGCTTGTCTGCGCCGGAGATTGTACGTGCGGCGATTCTCATCTTGAACTTTGTAGATTTGCTTTTTGGCATCTTGACGGAGAGCATCACGTTGTTCTTGGAATTGAGCTGTAACCTCATCGTTAAGAAGTTGGACTATCTCAATGTCCTGGCAAGACTTCATCTTGGTGCCGAAAAGGAGTTCAAATGGAGTCATCTTGATGCTTCTTTGAAAAGTTGAGTTCAGGATTTCTTGCAGGTGGGGTACGTGAGAGTACCATTTCTCAGGATCGTCGACAGAAAGTTTGACAGCACAGCAATGATGGTGGAATTTTGTTTTTCAATTTGGCCATTAGATCTTGGGAGACCAGTTGTAATGGAGATATGAAGGATGTTTTGCTTATTACAGTAATCTTCAAATGCGGATCCTTTATCAGTGATAATCCTAGCGGGGTTTCCGAAGACATGTCGTTGGTTTTCTAATCGTTTTTATGACTTCTGGAGCGTCCGTAGATCTAGTGGGATACAGCCATGTAAATTTACTGAATGCGTCTATCACTGCAAAAACGTGCTTGTATTTCTTAGAAGTTGTCGCTAGAGGACCCAAATGATCCCAAATGATCTAGATGAAATGTTTGGAGTGGTAAGTCGTTCTTTTCTATCGGGTTAAGCATGCCCTCTTGTTTACCACGTTTCCGGTTTGTGAGAATGCATGTAACACAGCTTTGAATGCATTTTTCAACTTTGTCTTTAAGTCGTGGGATGTAAAAGTCTTTGCTAATTAAATCTTGTGTGCGTAGAACAGCAAAATGGCCCCGTTCATGTGCAGTTCTAATGGTATTAAACTGCATCTCGTCAGGTACCACTATTAGATCGGTGCCATTGACTGTTTTGTACAGAAGTTTGTTTTTTTACGATATAGTTATCATGCGGCGTTGTTTCTAGAAGTGTCTTTATCGCTGTTATTGGTCATCAGCCTGTTGTGCTTTGAGAAATTGAAGATGGACACTATTTTGGATTAGCATACAATGTGGAGACCGACTGAGAGCATCCACGTGAGTCATCTATGAGCCTGTACGGTGTTCTATTGTATAGTTAAATTCTTGGAGATAAAGTGCCATCTGGCTATCCTGGGGTTAAGCTCTTTTTTATTTAGTGTTTTGACGAGGGATAATGATAAATTATAATATGTTCCAATGCAAACTCTTGATTTCCCGTCTTTTTTCTTTACTACCACAACTTGACTAGCGTAAGGAGATGAACATGGCTCAACAATTCCATTTTCAACCCATTCATCAACTTGAGCGTCCACTATATCTCGTTGGGCAAATGGCAAACGTCGGGGCTTATGAAATATCGGTTCGTCGTCGGTAAGAACGATATCAAGCTAAATGTTTACAGTTTTTGTTTTTTTTAGGCGTGTATGCCAATAACAGTTGTTCGACTTCAGCTCGATTATGTTGAGGAACATTTGGACCGATATCGAATGTGGGTGAATCGTCGGAAATCGTCATAATAAAATTTTCATCTACACTATCAGAGGATCTTAAAATTTGTGAAAATTTTACGCCTGTAGGCGATATATTTAGATGTGCTTGTTTAATTACGTCACAACCGATTATGAGGTCATAATTTGTACAAGAATTTGGTACAACAGAAATAGTTACAGAAAAAAATTTGATCGTCGATAGTAATTTCAGAATCAAAAGTTCCTATCACATTAATTCGCGAAAAACCAAAACCTGTTAATAATTTATTGGTTTGTTTCAGTGGCGGTGCATCTATATTTATGTAAGTAGAATTTCTTAATAGTGTTAAATTGCTGCCTGTGTCTCTTAATCCGTGAAGTTTACGGCCAAAATTGTTACGTCTTTACACATATTTATAGGAGAAGGCAATTCATGCACAGCATTTACACCAGAAGGTGGTGTAGAACTATTATTTAAATTAGTTCGTCGGCATTCAAATGATTTGTGACCATAAAGATTACACGAGAGGCATCTGGGACCACGTGAATGATTAGGACAAGATTTTAATAGGTGACCGATATCATTACAATTAGAACAACATTGGGGATTTTTTAGCTGCGTCAGAAACGTTAAATTTTGTGGGCTTTCTTTGGAAGCTTTGTTGTTTAGAATTGCGTCCTCGGCTTTCATATGAATGACGAAAATTCGGTGAATTAGAGTTATGTATTCCCATGTTTTTAATGACAGTTTCATAGGTACGTAATTTCTGCTTAAATTCGGAAAATGAGGTTGCACCATATAGATTTATTTTATCTGAACGAGAAACCCATCAGTTCCATTAATGAACGTACTGGATAATTGATGCTTCGTCAATTTTTGAATCACATCTATTTGCTAATTCACGCATGGAATAAAAATATTACATAAAAGTCTTCGTTTTATACATTTTTCTTTTCTATAATTCGCGGTGAATCTCTATGGAAGTAAAACTGAATCCGAAAATTCTTCAATTAAAGCTTTTTTAAATGACTCGTAGGTATTTAAATTTCTTTGTGAAAAAAGAAATGATTTAGCAGTTCTACATACTAGACGTTTTGCGAAAATTAATTTTTGAGAGGAACTGATAGCTAGTAAATTTCCTACTAGTCGCTGAAATATCCCGCAATAAAGTCCAAAACTGGGTATTCATCTCTGTAAAGGAAGCATCGTTTAAATGGGGAGGAGAAGTATTTTGTGTACAAAGAGATGATACGTTTTGATGTGCCGGCATGAAAGAATAACCTTGAACACTGGGTAGGGTTGTGTTGCTGCCTAGATGTTGAAAGGGGGAGTGTTGGTTTGTTCCCTGTGTTGAAAAATTCCTGTCTAACGAGAGGTGATCTTTTGCTGTTCGTTTTTGAAACGTGGATTGATTCTCAGAAAAAACTATGTTCTCGCTTTCAGAAAAGGACGTCTCTGAATTATTTAATGTTAGTAGGAATTCATCTAAGTTCGTCAAAGCTTTAAATATACTATTGGATAAATTTTGCTCATTGGTTTCCACGTCTAAATGCAAATAAATTAGCGACTGAGATGAAATCAGGCAATGAGAATTCGGTTAAAATTTTTTCTTTGTGTTCTTCGACTCTAAACTCTTTAGGGAATGTGGAAAAATTTCTTAACTTATTTCGCGAAGAATGGTCAAATTCGGTGAATCCTAATATAGAATTTAATGTTTTTACAGCACGAGTTGTATCACATTTCAACGAATTGGCAATTATAGGAATATCACCTAATTTAATATTTTTACAGGGCATCTTAATATATAAAATTAAGCACTTTGAAAATTTATAGACGGTGCAAGGTTGTAATCAAAATTTCCCAATCACACTCTGAGTTAAAACTACAAATACAGTAATTTGAAAGCCAAAATAAACAAACAAAAAATGCGTTTAATTAAATTTTGCCTACCTGGGGTTGGGGAGCAGTCCATACACTAATCCAGAACCAGTTGAGGCACTATAAGAATCCAATAAAAAGAAAGCCCTACAAGTCGTTTTTACACTTTTAGCACTGTAGCGTCCATTGAAAAAAAAATATTAATGCGTCTTATAAAAAAAAATTTCTCGTCTAGAAGAGATTTTCCTTAATATGCAAGAGAAAGGTCGAACCCCCAAAATATGGGAAAATGACTACAACCTAATAATGATAAATGCTTTATTGAACAAAATGAAGGATGAAATATTTAAAATATATTAAACACCAAAGGAGAACGTCTTCCTCCTACGTCTAGAGCTTAGCGTCTCTAACGTCCGTCTGCCTCATTTCCCGTGTGTCCTTCAGTCGGACATTCCTGGCGGGTGTGACGTCAGTGTGGACTACTCCACCCTAAGTA
>BMAO01038416.1:0-23938 GCA_019973975.1 Trichonephila clavata
CAACTGTCAGTTCACGGCATACGAAGCGCTATCTGTGTAATTAAGAGAGTAGAGTGTGTTGTTGTGTCTGTAGTAATGTATGTATAAACTGTGTCTTCGCAATCCCAATTGCGCTGCCTGAACTGCGTATGCCCTGCAACTCCAATTTAAATGTACAGAAGTTATGAGAAATTAATAAACGCAAGTCCACAAGAAAACTGTGTCGTGATTGTGTGTCATGAACAATATGTGTAAGAGACTCTTCAGTCCACTTACGTGTTAGAGCTATCGAATTAAACATTGGTCTTTACGAGGCCAGAGAAGAGCTAATGGATTAACCTATGGATTAAAAAAAAAGACTAAGTGAAAAGCCAAGTGCGGCAAACAGTGATTTGTGTAAACAGCCAAGTTCGGCAGCCAGTGATGTGAGGTGAGAGCAATGTTCTTTGAATTTTTGTGAGAATTTTAATTATTTAATTATGTCTTTAATTGCTAAGTTGAAGAAAGACGAGTTAAAACTTGTCGCGGAGGAATTAAAACTAACTGTGCCAGATAATGCAAAAGTTCTTGATTTGAAAATTTTAATTGAAAGTAGTGAAGTGTATAATGCAGACACAGAATTAGTTAAAACTGTTATTGACTATGCCGTTGAAGAAACGAGAATTAAAAAATCTGCGAGTGAAGCAAATTTAGAGTTAGAGAAAATTAAGTTAGCACAGTTAGAGAAGCAATTAGAGCTTGCTAATATTCGGAAAGATTTAACACATGATTCTTCACTTTCAACAGTGAGCGCCACCGAAACATGTAACAATATTAGTATCGAAACGTTAATAAAAAGTGTAAAAACATTAACTATCTCTGTACCCTCGCGTGTTGAGTCATATAATTTATTTTTTCAGTCATTAGAGAAAGCATTCAAAACGAAAGAGGTTCCCGAAGAATGGAAATCGGAAATTCTTTTAAATATCTTAGGAGAGAGAGCGAATAACTTAATGATTTATGTGTCAGAGGAAGAATTGCGCAGTTATGAAAAACTAAAAAATTTAGTTTTGAAAGAATTTCAGCCTACACCGCAAGAATGCTATAATAATTTTCGTAAAACTCAAAAATTAAATTCAGAGAGTTATGTTCAATTTGCGTCTAGGTTAAGTGCAACATTTGAGTATTACTGTCAGTTACGAAATGTTAATGAATTTAAGTCAGTATGTGAATTAATTGTTGCGGATAAAATGATGAGCACTCTTGACAGAGAATTAGTGACTCATATTAATGTAAAACAAGGAGAAACATTTTTTAAACCCCACGAGTTAGGGCGAGAATGTGATATTTATTTATCTTCTAAAGGTAGAATTAAAAGCGAGTCTAATACATTTTCCAGGTCCTTCACTGGAAATGAAAATTAACGATTTGAGTTCAATAAACAACAGAGATATAACAGCTCGCGAAGTCAGAGAGGAGTTCGAGCGTATTTTTTTCTGAAATAAAGAGTGAAAAATGTGTGTTGTGTAAAAATGAAGCACATGCTTTGCAATTTTGCCCTCAGTTTAAAGGTTTTTCGATAAATGAAAGAGTAGATTTTGTTAAAACAATAAAATGTGCTTTAAATGTCTATCCCCAGAATGTTGTGTAAAACAGTGTCGCTCTAGAAATTGCATAGTTTGTAAGAAGCCGCATAATAAATTGCTTCATTTTCAAAGAGAAATAAAAAGTATCCCAACTCCCCAAATCGGGCCTCCTTCGGTCCTTGAAGAGAGATCGCAAACGATATCTTTTAATTCTTCTGCCCCTCCGTTCGTTCCTAATTCAAATATAAACAAGCAAGAAATCGTGGCGACTACATTTAGTCATAACAAAATTAAAAGATGCTTACTGAGCACAGCTCGCGTATTAATTAAGGATAAATATTCGAATTGGCATGAATGTAGGTGTTTGTTAGATGGAGGCAGTATGGTTTGTCTTATAACTAAGGAGTGCGCCAATAAATTACAACTGAAAAGTGAAAAGATTAATACTTTGATCTCATGTTTAAATGATGCATCTATGATTGTTAACGGTTGCGTTAAAACGACAATTCAAATAAAAATAATACATTCGTGAAGGATTTAAATATGTTAGTAGTTAAGAAAATCACAGATTTTATTCCAAGTAATACGTTTAATACTAGTGTTAATTTTTCAGATATAGTGGAGTTAGCTGTATGAACGTTTTAATATTCCAGATAAAATAGACATGTTGTTAGGTGCAGAAATATTTTTTGAACTATTGAGACCGGAAAAATTTAAGATAAAAAATTCAGATCTAATTTTACAAAACACGGTTTTTGGTTACGTTGTAAGTGGTAATGTAGATTCATTTAATGAAACTAAAGTTCATTGCGGTTTAGTTAAGGACGAGGATTTAAATAAAACGCTGCAAAAATTTTGGGAAGTAGAAAATGTGGAGATAGTGCAAACAAAAAATAATGAGGCTAGTTTATGTGAGGAACACTTTATGAAAACACATTCTAGAGACGAGGAGGGACGGTACATAGTTAAAATGCCCCTTAAGGGTGATCCAAATTGTTTAGGGAATTCCAGGGGCATTGCTCTCAAACGATTAAATGCATTGTGGCTTAGATTGGAAAGGGATCCACAATATCTAAAATTGTATAGAGAATTCATGCAAGAATATGAACAATTGGGACATATGAAAGAAGTGAAGGTAGAAGAAAATAATTCGAATATGAACTATTTCTTACCTCATCATGGCGTCTATAGACCCGAAAAAAGTACTACTAAGGTGAGAGTGGTCTACAATGCGTCTAGTCCTACAGATAATGGATTATCACTGAATGATATTCAGTATAATGGAGGAGTCATCCAAGATGACTTATATGCCCAGATAATTAGATTCCGTACTTACAGATATGCACTGACTGCGGACATTAAAAAAATGTATCGAATGATCCTAATTGATTCCGAACAACGCTGTCTGCAACAAATATTGTGGAAGGACAATAAACACGACAGAGTAAAAAAAAATGAGCTTCAAACAGTCACGTACGGGACGACCAGTGCCCATACTTAGCGCAACGAACATTGAAACAATTGTCCTATGATGAAGAAAATAAATTCCCGATAGCAGCACCAGTCCTTCGAAGCAATTTCTACATGGACGATGCGTTATGCGGGGCGGACACCTTAGAAAGGCTAAGGAGCTACGATATCAGTTAATTGAAATTTTGAAAAGTGCAGGCATGGAATTGCATAAAATCCGGGGAAATCATCCTGAACTTTCGCAGAGTATAAATGGAATCTACGATTTTTCTAGACCAAATGAGACCAAAACCTTAGGTGTGTCCTGGGACCCAGGAAGAGACACTTTTTCGTTTAAAATTGACGTGATACTTAGTGATTCGTATACCAAGAGAAGCGTTTTGTCAACTATTGCGAGACTGTTTGATCCTTTGGGTCTTGTGGGACCCGTGGTGTCCAACGCCAAGATGTTTATGCAGAGGCTTTGGAGACTTAGTATTGACTGGAAAGATCCACTCCCAAAGAAAGTGTATGATGAATTGCACCAGTTGTTAATTGGGCTAGAGAGCCTAAATAACATCAATATCCAAAGACGTGTAGTAATTGAGAATCCTACATCTATAGAGATTCATGGATTTTCTGATGCGTCAGAGCGTTGCTATGGAGCTGCAGTGTATTGCAAATCAAAAAATAATTCGGGAGTGACGTTAGTGAGATTAATTACTAGCAAATCGAGAGTTTCACAATTAAGAGTCTAACTATTCCAAATTGGAACTGTGCGCCGCTGTCCTTTTGTCCAAACTTGTGAAAAGAGTGATTGATGCCTTGAAGCTGGAATCAGTTAAAGTTTATCTGTGGACTGATTCAATGATAGTGTTGTCTTGGCTACAAAAAGAACCGATGGACCTTAAAACATTTGTGCAGAATAGAATTGCTAAGCTTCAAGATTTGTTCCCTGTACGGCAATGGAAACATGTGCCATCCAACCAGAATCCTGCAGATTTGATTTCTCGTGGAGTAGATCCTGACAAACTTCTGAACCAAGAAATGTGGTGGAACGGTCCAGAGTTTCTATCTGGCAGTGATTATCCGAACAAACCTGTGAACATTAGTGAAAACAACGATGCGTACAATTCAGAACTGAAGAACAGTGTCCTTGAAAAACTTGAGAATGAAGTGCCAGTTTTTTACATTTTCGTGAATGACTTTGTGAACAATTTGTGTAACCTTAGTAATAACTATTTAACCATTTTGCGTATCTTAAGTTATATTTTTAGGTTCATATACAACCTGAGGAGGAAGGTCAAAGCCAGTGGCCCACTAACAGTAGATGAATTGGAGAAAGCAGAGATCTTCTTAATAAAAAGTGTACAAAGGCAAGAATTTTCAGTAGAAATAAAATGTATAGAAAAACAAAAACCTATCTTGCCAAAAAGTAAGTTGAAAAGTCTCAATCCATTTTTGGATTCAGATGGAGTGCTTAGAGTGGGTGGCCGATTAGGTAATACAAATTTTCCTTTTAATCAAAAACATCAAATTATTTTGCCTAAATTCCATAAACTGTCATGTATGATAATTGAATATTTGCATAACAAATACTTTCATGTTGGTGCTTTTTCACTTTTGAATTATGTTCGCGAAAAATTTTGGCCTCTCAATGGTCGCAATCTTTGTAGAAAAATTGTTCATAAATGTATAATCTGTTTTAAATGTAAACCTGTTATAACATCTCAAATAATGGGCAATCTGCCTAAGGAAAGGGTTACCACTGACTACCCTTTTAACTGCTCGGGTGTCGACTTTTGTGGTCCTTTCTTCATAAAAAACAAAAGCCAACGCAAAGGATGTACGAAAAAAAAATGTAAAAGTTGGAGATTTAGTACTCTTAATTGAAGAGAATTTGCCACCATACAAGTGGTTATTAGAAGAATTATTCAAGTTTATTTAGGAGTCGATAACAAAATTCGTGTAGTTAAATGAAAACTCAATTTAGTACTTGTAAAAGAGCCATATCTAAAGTTTGTGTTTTGCCAATGCCAAATGATTAAATACTGTTGATAAAATTATTTTTTTTGTGTGTGTTTTAATCAATTCAAGTGAATTGTTTTTTTTTAAAATTTATTTTCAATGTAGTGCATTTCTTTAAGTGTCTTTTGTGGAATTTGAGTGCTGAACAATTTAGATATATTTTGTGTAAATTATTAATACAGTGATTGCATGGTGTAACCAGTGCAATGTGGGGCGGTATGTCAGTTCACGGCATACGAAGCGCTATTTGTGTAATTAAGAGAGTAGAGTGTGTTGTTGTGTCTGTAGTAATGTATGTATAAACTGTGTCTGCGCAATCCCAATTGCGCTGCCTCAACTGCGCATGCCCTGCTACTCCAATGTAAATGTACAGAAGTTATGAGTAATTAATAAACGCAAGTCCACAAGAAAACTGTGTCGTGATTGTGTGTCATGAACAATATGTGCTAGAGACTCTTCAGTCCACTTACGTGTTAGAGCTATCGAATTAAACACACACCAATAGTGAAACTTTGAGAAACAGTGACCTAACTCAAACGCGGGCAAATTTCGTGTATGACAAATTAAATATGATAAATTAGATATGATCAGAACACATCTAAGGTTAAATTTTAATTCAAAAATTAATCCTTATGGAAATTCTACCTTAAAAACTGTTTAAAAATATTATATATTTTCTGTTTAATTCATTGCTTTTTTTAATTTAAAATAATTAAATGCTTAGAATATTTTAGAAAACGAAACATTACGATAATTTAAAATAATTCTCGTTGTCTATTTCTTTCAAATATGACCATAATTAACATTTGTGTTATTATAAATATATTGTTACAGTAATTATGTCTATAAACTTTTCATTTATATCATAGCTTCTTTTTTTGGAAGAGTCTCTAATTCTAAGCTATTAAACTATTAGAATACGAATCCTTGGCTCCAGGTTCCAGTTTCCAGTCGCACTTTCTAATGAAAAATTAGATTTATTTTTTCGCTTAAAATATGTAGAATTACTAGTAATCGGATATTGGTCATTAATTTATCCCTTAAATAATGCGAAAAATTCATATTTTACGAAATTATTGATTTTTCCAATGACACATAAGTGTCATTGAGTATTTGAATAACCAGAGCCATGTGTCTTGACTAGTTTTTTCTGACATATTTGATTAGATTCTTTAAAGTTACTTTGTTGCAAGATTAGATAACTTGCAACTCTAGATTATTCTTATTAATCGATCCATATATCCTGTATTACAATTTCTCTCAATTTAGTATTGCAGTGTTTCCTTTATTGAATTCGTAGAGAAAAATACAGTCGACTCTCCATAATTCGAAGTTGGAGGGACCAATGAAAAACTTCGTATTATCAAGAGGATAGAAAAAATTCCCAAAATACATGAAGAGAAATTTCTTTATGATACATTTACTTTAAAACTTTTAATTTAAAATTTAGAATCTATAAAATTAGCAAAAGGCGTATTCACAGTTTCATATTCAGCTACGGGATATACTTAATAGTATCGATGTTGGGTAGGCTCTTCTCGCCTAATCGGTTCGCCAAAATTCGACTAGTTTTTTTATCGCTCCTCTCCTTTCACTTTCCACTCAGTTTTTCCAAACCTCTCGTACAGGACTCCTTCACACTCCCTCAAAACCTCTGCCATTCCTCAATGGAAATAAAATAGTTTCGCCCCTGGTTCTCTCAGACACTGTCTTCAACACCATTGGTTATTCAAAACACTGTTCAAACAGATCCATGTCTTTTTTAATGCCACATGCTATCAGTCACACAGATGAGCCATAAATTGTTATGTAAGTCCGAAGCAAAATACACAATCCTACGCATCTGTTCCTCACAATAGCGGACCTTCCTTTCCAAACACATGTGTAGCAAGATCACATGTTAAACTAAAACTATAGTTGGCTGGCAACAAGTACGTTCGGTCAATTCTCCACTTGAAAAAGGAAAGCAATAAAAGTATCTTTTCGCCTGAGGAACCTGAAAACACTCAGAAAAGGGAAGCAGACTGATGGGCATCAAAGCAGCTAGTTACAGGGAGACTAGCAGTGGAAAATTTTAAGCTTTAATCTATTTTCTAGAGGATGTACATGACAATGAGTGTTCGAATTATCGAGAGTTTTAAAAGATAACTTCTATTTATCGCGTGTTGTAGTCTAGCAAGCCATAGATTTTACTTCGAAATATTAAGTGCACAGAAGCGTATTGTTTTAGTTCGAAATATCAAGAGTTTCTCTAAAGACTGAGCAAATACTTCGAATTAGCGAAAGGAAGAATAATACTTATTAATCTCCTGAATTAAATCTCGTCATAACCGAGAGAAAGAATCAAAAAAGACTTAAGAATCTTTTCGTAGGCTACCCATTAGGAATCCGTATGTTAACAAAGTACCAAAACTGGTAATTATCAGAGACCTATTAATCACATAAATATTCCAGAGAGTCAAATAGTTATCTTGCAACACATTCTGCTTCAATTTGAATTTAATTTCACTGTGACGCGTAGGAAAAAGATAAGGCAAACGTCGAACAAAGTGTTTAAGTTTGGTTACTAATTCGTTCGTGATTGATGCCGAAATTATCATTACCAGTTGAAGCGAAGAATGAAAGATTGTGAAATATATCATGGAAATGAAATAACAGTTGTTCATATCTGAGAAATATGCCATTTTGTAACTTGCCCAAAATAATCCACTCATATTCATCACAACTAACAAAAAGGCGGGGAATGATAATTTTTCATCCATGTAACTCACGCAGTTCTCAATATTTCCATGAATGTCGATCAAACCCTCCACATCCTGTAGAAGACAATTGTTTTTAAATTTATTGAGCAACCGTTGTATGATATCTTGAATAAATCTGCTTGCAAGACAGTAGTACAAGGTAAAAACTGACAGGGCGGTGCATGTTATAAAATGAAACATTAATTCGACACTTCGAGCAAGCAAGATGCAATAGGATAGCTCAACGCTTAATGAATCCAGCACGAGTTTTAATTCCGATGCACTTTTCTGAGATTTTGAGGTATTGTTTTCTGCATAAATCAACATAACACTCGAAGCAATAGCAGTAATTTCCAAAAAAACAAAAGAAGCGATTAACAGATATTTCCTTCTTTCATTGTTACGGTGCGGTAATATTCTGTAAATTCGGGTGATACATTCTGCCATCCGTAACAGTACTCGATGTCTTCTATAAATCGACACGTAGAACAAGGCCACTATAGTTACCAAAAAACTGTGAGTGAATTCGTTGACATTATCAGGTAACAACCATACCCATAATACATTTAAAAATATCTTTAAAGAGACGATAATAAAAATGAAGTATTCATAAGCTTTGAGGCAACTAAAGGTTTTATGTTCTTTATTTCGTGTTGATATGTCTCTTGATGAAATGTCATATCTTTTGTTTGAACAATCTAATGTGTTAATTCCTATGAGCTGTAAGATCCTAAAAATCAAAATAAATTCCTTCATTGGGGAATGTTTTGAGTAGCGACGTATTCCAGTTGTTGCTTTTTTCGACATTTTCACCTCCTCCTCTTTTGACAACATTAAATTGTTTTTTCGTTTTTGTCACGCTTGTCCATTCACTTTCATATTCTAAATTTATATTTAATTTATTCTTACAGATAAAAAGTAACTTCTCAATAAGGCAAAAAAAAATATATATATTAATATTTTTTTATGTATCTCTCAAATTTCAGTTTTGTCTTCAAGAATCAGTGACAAGTAAATTAAAAATTAAATTCATTAATTCTTAGAAAAGGACAAGGATCAGACTTACTTTGTTAAGAGAAATTTTTACATCTTCAGATCTATCACTTACAATAATAAAGCACAATTTTCCGGAAGATTTACCTAAACACAAATGATGTTTACGATTTTCTAGTGCGTCCGCTTATGGCAATAGTGGTTTCCTTCGATGAAAATAGCATTCTGTGTCAATTTAAAGATAAATTTTCCACTTCTTTCAAAATATTTTTTCCAATACAGCAATTCTTTTCAAAGTGATAACATAGAAACGAATAATATTACCTTATATAATTTTATTTTGAAAAGGTTAACAACATAAATGTTTTATTCCATTTGAAAGACTGTAGTTTTGAGTATTGTATGAATGCTTTATTGGATTGCTTTTAAGTATAAAGTAAATGTTAAAAACTGCTTAATACAACGATCAATTTTATCGTTGCTTAATATCTAATTTCATAGATATAATTGTTAGTTTTCAGAGTTTATGGATTGATCTCATAAACAGACCTTTAGCAGTTTTAAGTGCTGCTACTTTTACTACACTATCTACCATTTGAATGAGTTTTAATTACTTTACTTAGAGTTTAAACAGACCAGAAGAATTATTATCTTCAATAAATGCAATTTAAAAATTATCATCAGGAGATATGCTTGAATTTGATTTTGTACATATTTAAGTAGTTCACATTCCATTTCCTCATAAAACAAAATTTCATTTTTTGAACAAAATTTTATCATTTTGTTCATTTTATCATAGTTTCACAAACGACAAAATGTGAAAGGGGGTTAAATGATTCTAAACTGCCTGGAATTATTATCAAAATCCCGCGTGATTCGAGGACTTTAGCTCAGAATTGTTTATTTCTGAGTTAACAAAATACTCCTACAAACTGACGAACTAACTGAAAGGCTAAAATGCCCTTCAATATTCATTCGAGATAAGAAAAATAATGAAAATTTTCGTTTAATTTTAACAAACATTTTATTAATTTTGAATCAAAATTAAATATTTATGATAATTTATTCCTTTTGAACCAATAAAAAGACATGCCTTTTTCACAGTAAATAATAATAGAGGCTGCTCCTCATAGGCTTAAAAATCTTGCAATGAGCCAATAAAAGCCTCTGATGGAAAATCATTTACTAGATCTAAATGTCGTGCTTGATAACAAAACAGACAAAAAGAGCTGTCGATAGTCCATGAGCATGTTAGCATCACTTTCTCTCTCTATATATATACTTTCGAATACTGATGTGTTCAGCATAATATAGCCAAATATAAAAAAAATATTTAAAAAATTTCTTTCTTTCTTATATATACCCTTATTTATACAATTTTATTTATATATACAACCAATAAATAGACCAGATATTTCAAAATAAGAATGATTAATGATAAAATTGAATGAATTTAATTTCTTTATTTCTATATATAATTATATTTTAATATATAGTGTTTGAATTCTTTTATTCTGGAAAGGTTGGATATGCATTAAAGCAGGGGTGGATAGAAAATTCCAGCATACGGAATACTTTTAAATTTTCAAGGCGTTCCGATCCCCCCCCCCCAGTGGCTATGTACTATAAATAATGATAAAGACGAAATATGTACTTACTTATATATCTACAAAGAATATTATTCTTTTAAAAACACGTTTAAAGCAAAATACAAGACACAAACATCATAATAATAGCCATAAATATAATTTTATTAATGATGCATTTATTTTCAAACAATTCAAAATACATAACAAAATAAATACTTTTCATCTAAAGTCAGTTCTTGTAGTCATAGTCAGTAGAAGACATAGTCTGCATATATTGTCAATTAATCTTCAATATCGTCGCCCATCCGGTATAATGACTAGTGACGCTGACTGCTGTGCCGTAGGGCCTGGGTTCGAATCCCAGAGAAGGCATGGATGTTTGTAAATGTATAGTGCCTTCGCGGCATGGGGGTACTCTAAATAGCCGTCGAGCCGAAAGTCCTCTCGTGTGGTTGGTGGAAGGGGAAGAGAGGTGGGAAACCGCTGACCACTCCCAGGGTGTTCTTCCTCAAAATTGGGGTGGAACGAGCCAAATCGTACTGTCGCCCGCATGGTGCTCCCGCATGGTGCACGCCATGAACTCATGGTGCTTATCGTACTATCACCCGCATGGCGCACAATATAGCCCTATGCCATGATGAATATCGTGGGCCTCAATCTGACTGCGTCAGACAGGTGGCATTAGCAACTACAACCAACAACAATCTTCAATATCTCAGTATATATAAATAACTACTAACAATTAATCTTGCACTGGATTCTAAGTAGTCGTTTGTAAGACGGGAACGATATGATGTCTTTATGACATTCGTTGTTGAAAATACAGATTCACACTGGTAGGTAGAACCAAAGAACGATGTTAAATGATACGCATTTTTTAAAAATTAAGATACTTTACTTCGCCCATTTTTTTCCAAACGTTAATCTTAGGCTCTGAACTACGTGCTTTTAAAATTATGCCATTTTGAAGAAGAAAAACTTCGGTTTTCTCAAGAGATAAAGAGAATTTTTGGTTTATATTTTCAGTTATTTCTTCCATATTAACATTGTCAATTGGGTAACATATGAATGTAATATAATTGGTTCTAGTCTAGTAAATTCTTGAAAATGTATCCTATTCGTGAAGTGAACTTTGTTTCTTTTAGTTTGCGCCTCTTTGGTCTTAGTAAAGGCGGTCACATCAAAATGCCTTGGTAGTTCACCGATCGATCGCGATCAACCTAACATCCAACCCTGTATTTAGGTATATATTCATTCTATTGCCTATATATCTTTATTACCTTTCTTCACTACTTTTTTTAAAATTTTATATTTTGTGCTTCATTTTAATGCAGCCTATTGAGTGATATTCTTTTATTAAAGAGCATTTTTAATACACTTTTATGTGACAATTTCTGCAGTTCATTGAATGAGCAAAATAAATTTCCCTTTTCTTTTCAAATTTAAGATACTTAATATATTATATGCTAAATAATTATTATCATTTCACCTCAAAACTACTGAAATATAAACAATTCTCATCCATATTTCAGTGTTTTCCTTTTCAAAGCTTAGCCACGCTAATGAGATTGTCTACTTGTTGTAAAAGAGCTTCACACAGTTTTTTTTAAAAGTGATCAACAGTTTTTGTTTTGGAAATCTTTGTTAAAACAAACATACCTTGTTGACACTAACATTGCGCAATAGGTGCATGATGAGAAGATTGGAAAAAAGGTGGGATGGAAGAAAATATGCAGAAATTCAAAACCTACCTATAGAAAAAGAGATGCTCTATGGTAGGAGTCTGCATGCTGTGGTACGCGTGCCAGTTTTGGCCCTTAAAATATACGTTTGTTTTTATTAAAATTGTGTTCTTTGTGATTCTACTATAAAGGGCGTTGTAGAGGAAAAAAAAGTTGACATAGATTTAGGGCTTGAATTATTCGAGCTTAATGCGAATTATTCGAGCATATTAAGAAAGCAACAACGCGAAAATGATCAGTAGAAGTAATTTATTTCCGGTAGGGGAACAAAGAGCTGTATATTTGATATAATTTGTTTCTGCTTTTTTTGTAAAAAGATTTTGAGTTAGGATTACAATAACACGCTCAGGCCATCCTTTAAGATGAATCATTGTTCTTGGAGCAAAATTTTCCGTAGAAATCCTAAAATAATTAGATCTGCAAAATTATTTCCATCCTCCTCTCTTTAATTTTTTCCTCTTGAAAAGACTTGGTCGAGATATCGTTTACTGTGAAATCATTATCATGAAATATATGTCAATGCAAATACAAATTCACAATGATATGATGCAATTAAGTAAGAATGTTAGTTTTATAAATTAACAGTTTTAATCAATTTATTTCTCACACTTAAAAAGCTATATATAAAATATATATAACCTGGACTTTTATTTAATTAAAGCGCTTTATTGTTTGGGGGCTTAGTTTTCTTGTCCTAAGCTTCCAAGCATCATTCCGTAAGTTAAAAGAGTACCGAAAATGCAAATCAGAAGAGATCTGTCCATTACGTAAATCTTCCACAAAGTCAGGACATTATTTTGTAACAATGTCTTCTTGAAAAAATTGATTTTTTGTTGATTATTACCAGTTTCATATGGCAAACATTGTACAAGGATTTTGACTTTATTTGCTTGCTCGTTTGAAGCAGAACCTGAAATGACTAACAGTAAGAGAAGACACAAGAAAAATAATCCAGATAATATGAGAAGCAGATTACCACCTCTTACATTTTTATAAAATGTAATTCTGTATCCATTCCAAAATAGAGCTACTGTGCTGATGAAGACTGTAAGAAAGGCCAGAAATGAAAAATCTGAATCCATGTCAATTAGCATCTTCATGATATCTTCATAAATGTATTGTAACTTTTTTAATTCCTTAGATGAAACGATTCCGTGCATTTGAATGTGTAAATACTTAAAAACATCATGAATAAAACTGCAGGTGAGACTGTAATAAATAACGAAAAGGAATAAAGCAATGATTACCACGATGTAAGAAATCAATTCGATGACTAAAAGCAGCGAATTTAAATAATATAAACCATTAATATGGCATATGTTTCCAAAGATAATTCATACACCCTATTTCGAAATATTATATTGTTCCTTGACACGTAAAGGAACAGTATGAGCCGAATGATGACATTTATTACTAAAAAAGCTAAAACTCCCTGGAAAAAAAACATTTCTTTCTTATTCGGTTACAATTTGGTATATGCATATATATGTAACCAATGTCTTTTGAGATCCTCAACAGTGTTCGTCTCTTCCTGTAAATCAAAGTGTAAAATATAGTGAACATAAACGATTGAAAAACGCGAATTATATCTATCGTAATGTCTTTTAAGAACATCATTTGTAATATAGCGACTATATTCCTGAAGTATATAATGCTAAGAAGGAAATATTTCAAACAGTTTTCGAAACACTGAAGCATACTGTCCTTTATATTTCTTCTTTTATAGCATTCTGAATTGTTATTATTTTTGTTTTGGAAGCTATTTGCCACTTTGATTCCAATAAAACGTAGGAATCCAAACAATACTAAGTATTCATCCAACCCAGAGAAATCAGGAGAGTTACGCACTTTGAATTTGTCTCGTACTTCAGTTAGATGGTGGTTCTTCGGCAATACATATTTTTTTACTTTTTGATTAGACGTAATTGGCTTCCTTTTTGTCTTTTACATATTAAAACGTTTTTATTTTTGGAGGAAAACATCATCATTAACCGAAGAAATTTTGTAAGAATAATTAAAATAAAAATGTAATTTGCGTCCAAATATTTGAACAATGCATTAGTTGAAGCATTTCCGGGAACACACCGTTTGATAAATCACAAAGTGTGTGAGCTATTTAATTTTAATAAAAGGGAAACCTAGATTAACTGTTTGAGAAGAGTAGAAACTTAATTCTATGCTTTATAAATAATTTCATTGATTCAATTATTACTTAAAAATGAAGTTTACTCAAATCATTTCTACTTGAAAACGCGAGCCAATTTACTTTACTTCTACGGTTTAACTCTGAGTTTATTCTGCATATTAAAACTCCCTTTCATAAAGTCATATACTTTTTAGAATCTGTGACTAAACCGAGAATAAAATATTGGTTAAAATAAGGATTACTTAATCTCACTTATTTAGAATCTGAAAAGTTATGCTTTATTTACCGTGATGTTCATTGTGTAATCTATAAGAATACTTTAACTGTCCCCAGAATATCTTGTACTTGAAATAGATTTTTTTGTTGTCATATATATACTTAAATATTACTACATTAAAGCGTACACCGTTTTCCTCGAGAGAATCAACTACAATTGTCCTCAACTTTTCCGTCCAGTTACCAGCTTATGATTCAAACAACATACTGCATTTTAATTTGAATGTTTCCAATTCATTTAATTGCAATATGAAAAACAATAGCATTAAAAGCACACTTTTCTTCATTCCTAAAGTTCTTCAAAGTTTAAGTGTAAGTGCAGGAAACACTCTGATTTACATTTCTAATAAAGGTTCTTCCTTTCAAGATGATGATTTAGGTTTTAAAATCCATTTCACGTATCTAAATATTCTATTAAGTTTATGTAATTCCTTCTGTGTTCTTGAGTAAAATAGCAAAATGAATATTATAACCACTAATACAATTTACAAACACTTGTCGTATTGAAAAAATTTACGTAAATCAAACTTTTCCAATAAAAAGACAAAAATTTCTAATTTCGTTAACAATCAGTTATCTCACCAAAACATCAAACCGATTCTATTGAAGAGATGTTGAGATGACTAATTATCTTTTATTAATTCCCATAATGAGCTTATTAGATTGGGACTTTCCAATTTGTTTTTGCTGCCTTTTAGAATCCATCTAAAGTAGAATAATGAAGTTGCCTTAAGTCTTTGCTGGTTCGGTGTGGACAATTAGGAAAGAAAAACGTCTGCTTAAACGTTTGTCCCTCAGTTCAAAATTACATGAGGTCCGTCTTCAGAAGCCAGCAGTTGATTTTAGTGTGACATATTAATTTATACCAATAAAATGATTCTTCACTAGATTCAAAACTTAATAGTCTGGCCAAATCAGAATGAATTTTTTTATTGAAATAAATGAGTTTCTTGTAATCTTCAATCGCATATATAGGAAAGGTAAAAAAATTAATTATGGTCTAGTTGCGAAATGAAGAGTCTTTGTTTTAACTGAAATTTGATTTCTTCCTCCACATTTAATGGATTTTTTTGTTTACCGAATCTTTATTTCATTTTTATTCAGATGATTTGTTGCTATGACTACGGCAGTACAACTAACATGAGTTATGATTAATGTATTAGATCGAGATGATTGAAAATATATTATTTTTGATTGATCTGAATTTTTCAATTAATATTTACTTCGAGTTTCATCGTTTCTTTACATATTAAATGATTTTCATCAAATATTTTCAAGTGTGCCAAAATAAACTTAATTTTTGCAATCGATTTTCAGAAGATTAATCTGGGATCTTTGTAGTCCGAAAATTTTCCTTCATTAATTTTTGAAAGGGACTTGAATGACTACGAACAAGAGTCTCACCACCTAATGATGATTTTTAATAACAGAGTTCATCAACTTCTGTTAAATTAGGATTTTTTTTTTAAGCACAGAGTTCTAAAATCTATATATATATAAAGGAGAAAAGCGACTCACTGACTGACTGACTGACTAATCACGAAATCTCTGGAACTATTCAACCTACAGCTTTGAAATTTGGTAGACATGTTCCTTTGATGGAGTAGACATCAGCTAAGAAAGGATTTTCCGAAATTCGAAACGCAAGGGGCGTTACGAGGGGTTAAGGGCTTTAATAATAACTGTTTCCATGTTTAAACTACTTGATGTACAATCTTGAAATTGGGTAAGCGGATTCCTTTCAGAGAGTAGAGATCCGCTACAAAATGAGTTTGCTGAAAATAGACCCCCAAGTGGCGTTGCAGGGGCTTAGGGGGCGTTATAGATAATTATTTCCATTTTTAAACTATTTGACGCACTGTCTTTAAATTTGATATATAGATTCCTTTCGTAGAATAATGATCAGTTACAAAACGGGTTTTGTGAAAACAGACTTCTAAGTGGCGTTGCGGGGGATTAAGGGGCGTAATAGATAAATATATCCGTTTTTAAACTACTTCACCTACCTGCTTGAAAATTGGTAGGTAAGTTTCTTTCCTGGAGTAAATATCCGCTACAAAATGGGTTTTGGGAAAATTGACCCCCAAGAGGTGTTGCGGGGGCGGGGGGTTTAAGGGGCGTTATAAATTCCTATTTTTAAGTTATTAGACGTACAGTCTTGAAACTTAGTAAGCGGATTCCTCTCATAGGGTAGAGATACGCTAAAAATGGGTTTCGTGAAAATTGCCCTCAAGTGGCGTTGAGGGGACTTAAGGGGCGTTATAGATAATTATTTCCATTTTTAAACTATTAGACGCACAGTCTTTATATTTGATAAAGATATTTCTTTCATAGAGTAGAGATCAGCTATAAGAAGGTTTTGTGAAAACAGACCTCTAAGTGGCGTTGCAGGGGAATAAGTGGCGTAAGAGATAAATATTTTCGTTTGTAAACTATTTGACCTACCTGCTTGAAAATTGGTAGGAATGTTTCTTTCATGGAGTAAATATCCGCTACAAAACGGGTTTGGAGAAAATTGACCCCCAAGAGGTGTTGCGGGGAGTTAAGGGCAGATATAAATATTTATTTCTTTTTTTAAACTATTAGACTCACAGTCTTGAAATTTGGTTAGCAGATTCCTCTCATAGGATAGAAATACACTGCAAAATGTGTTTTGTGAAAATCGACCCCTAGGTGGTGTTGCGGGAGTTCAAGGGGCGTTATTGATAATTTTTTTGCATTTTTAATTAATTGGACGCACAATCTTCAAATTTTGATAAGCAGATTCCTTTCATAGAGTGCAATTCCCCTACAAAATGGGTTTTGTGAAAACAGACCCAGAAGTGGCGTTGCGGGGGCTCAAGTGGCGTTATAGACAATTATCCCCATTTTTAAACTGTTAGACGTACAGTCTTGAAATTTGATAAGCAGATTCCTTTCGTAAAGTAGAGAACCGCTACAAAATGGGTTTCGCGAATATCAACTACCAAGTTTAATTTCGGGAGATTAAGAGGCGTAATCGATAAATATTTCCATTTTTAAACTACTTGATCATCCTGCGTGAAAATTGGTAGGCATGTTCCTTTCATGAAATAGAGTTCCTCTAACGAAGAGTAAAATGAAAATTGACCCCCAAAGGTGTTTGCGAGGGGTCAAGAGGAGTTACAGAAAAAAATTCCTGTTTTTAATTGTTAGACCCATATACTTGAAATTTGTTAAGCATGTTTCTTTTGTTGAATAGGGATCCACTAAGAATAAATTTTAAGCAAATCAAGTTCTGGGGGGTTGCAGGGGGTTACTGGGACGTATTGACAAAAAAAATTACTTTTTTCGCGAGCTACAAGGACTATAATAATGAAATTTGTTTTGCATTTTTCTTTTGTTGAATTGAAATCCGCTAAGAGCGGTAATTTTGGAAAATGGCTCTCAACGGGATTACGGGGATATTTATAGTGAAACTTTTGCTTTTTTCTGTTAGATTTAGACTTTTGAAATTTGGCTTGCATGTTCAATTTACGGAGTAGAGATCCACCGAAAATTGGTTTTGCGGGAATCCACTTGGTTTTGAATTACGAAAGCATCATTCTATGCTTCAATTTTAGAGATTTTTAGAAAATACAAATTAGATGAGTTCTGCCCTTTTTTTTATCAACAGTTGACAGTTATAGGTATAAGTATATTTTTCAATTCAATCGAATTCTTAATGCAAGTACCTAGATATCAATAATTTTTATACATATATATAAGCAGTAAAAATTTATAAAACATCATGAAATACCCAGCGAAGCGGGCGGGTAACAGCTAGTTCATTATAAAAATCGTAATGGTTCTCCATAAAAGCGATTGTTTTCAGAGTTTAGCTTTGTTTCCTAATAGCGCGTTTTTATTTTTTGAAAGAGCATGCTATTTTTGTTTTTTATTCGTTCCACTGTATAGTGGAAAACTTTTCTAGATTTAAATGTATTTTGTAATTGTACTTTTTATTCGAATTATTCTTTCAGTTTTTTCATCCATCATTCTTTTTTTATCCTTAATTTCGATTTCCTTCTTTAATAATTCATCTGTATGATGATTTGGAATATTAACAGTTTCTATTTTACTCATCAAATGTTCAGAAAATAAGTCGCATGCATTTATGCCAGTATCAGATTCGTTCAAATATATAAGGTGATTTTTTTTAAACTGTCACTATTCAGAGTCGCCTGTAGCTCTATCTAACAACCGCAATGGCATCAAGCTTGGTGTGGAGATTAATGATGACATGGGAAGCAAGATTCCCAGACGGAAAAAAATTTATTGTAAAAACCACCGATAGGGGTAATTTAGGCGCTGCTGTCGCTTACCGAACAGAAAACTTACATGAAAACCGGACATGGAAGAACATTTTCTCCTTCGAGACAACTACGCCAGTAATTTGGGCTATAAAACATGTAGAACAACTCTAAAAAGGAAGGGTGTTTTTTTAAAACTGACTCTATTCAGAGCTTCCTGGGCCTCGATCTTACAATCAAAGTTGCACCAAACTTGGGGTCTAGAAATTAAAAATCAGTAAAAAACAGGATTTTGCTCGAAAAAAAATTAGTTTTAAAAATTGCCGATAGTGGTATTTATAACGCTGTTGTAGCTTGCCAAACCGAAAATTTACTTAAAATACGGATATGAAAGCAGATAATTTCACATATGAAAACCACGTCAGTAATTTAGGCTATAATATATATTTAGAAAGCTCCGAAGAACACAAGGTGTGTTTTTATGCCAATGGTACCAAATTTTTTATATAGGCTAATAATCCCATGCAAGTACAATTCCGGGAAAATAATTAAGTTCCAAAAATTACCTTGGGTTATTTATAGCGTTATACAATCTAAAATGTGTTATAGTAAAAAGAAAAATTAATACATAAAAAATTTGTAGTGCAGTTTTTTGTTTTATGTATTACATTCAAAGGTTCCTAGCTACACGTTCTAAAAAACTAGAACGTACATTCTCTGTCCAAAGTTTTCATTTGCTATATACAACATGGCACAGTAAATATTTCGCACTGCCTGCGATTTGTTGGCCTTTTAGACACTAAAGTTGGCAAATCCACTAATGTAAACTTATAATTTTAAGAAAATCCAGGGGCAAAAGTCGCACGAAGTTAGGTCAGCAGAATGAGGTGACCATGAAACTGTAGAACTGCAACTGGATGATTCTTTCATTTGTGATGGCGCAACAGCTGCTATTTCTTATTACCTGTGTGTGGTGGTGCCCCATCTTCTTGAAGATTAATTAATTGAGATATTTTCTTATTGATAATTGTGGAATAATAAAATTAGTCGTATTTTAAATATGTATATTCTTGTCTTATGCATTCGTGATGAAAACACTTTCTGTCTTTTTTAAAAACCGTTTTATAAACTTCTGTTCCCGCATATGTTATTTTGCTTTTGATTTTAGCTATTGCTGAGTTTATTTATTTGTTTTGTACTATTGCATTTTTACCTTATAATGTCTTTCCAAATAAAGTGCTGATATTTTACTTTTTTCTAAACATATGATGTAAGTATGTTGTAAGCGAGCCCAAAAGAAATTTTATTTTTGAATGATAGAAGCGGTACTGATTGTTGTGTAGAGTATTACTCTGTTTGAATGATTTCGGTTATAAATTGGTTTCTAATTTAGTTTTAATTTATTTCGTTCATTATGTTTGTATATGTAATATTCTACATTAAAATTGTATTGAACAATGAAAAGTTGTGAGTATTTATGTTTAAATACACATCTTTTGCCTTAAACATTTGCTTCACAATTAGCATATTATGTACCCATAGAAACATGCATCTAAACAAAAATATGAATTACACAGAAAAATGTGAATAATATTTTAATGATTTAAGTTTTGAAAGATATAAAAACCTACTTTTAAACAAATTAGATGCTTTAATTCAGTCAATATGAATTGATTTTAATAACAATCATAATCATTAACCATATTTTACTACAGATAAAAAAAAACCACTTTAAACTGATTGTTTCTGCTCACCTATTCACTGGCTTTTATTACAACCACCAGGATATTGTTCTTGAACAAAAGGCAGTAATGTTTCTATGTACGTAAAAGAAGATATTAATGTTTAGTAAGCAGAAAGAAAAAGCTTATTGCTTCAGTAGTTAGTAATATTTTCTCAAAAGCAAAAGAAATTTTACAGTTTTCAACTTAAAATAAACAAGCTCTTCTCTAAAATGTATAAACTTGTCAGAAAAATTACGATTTTACGCAAAAAGAGAAGAAACTCCCTAACTGGTGTTGAGATAAAAGCAAAATCAAATAATTCATTGAAGAATAACAAGATTGAGTTCAGAGAAAAAATGCCTGCAAAGATGTACAAAAACGCTGAAAACTACTTTATGAGCGAATTTCGTCTGTTTTTCATTCTTTTTCGAGTGTTTGGGGTTGAAATTACGGATCCTTCTTCTCAAACTGGACAGCAAACGGAAATTCAAGGAACGAAATTAATTACGTCTTTAAAGGTCTGGCCTAGATGTATCCTTGTTATCTTCTGCATAGCTATACTAAATGCAATAATATGGATTACAGTCTTAACCAACGAATCAAAAGAGTTCATCCGTGCTTTTTTAACCTTATTAAAAGCGTTATTTTACATATTAATTTTTAGAAAACAAAGATCCTTTATACGAATAACAGAGAACTTAAGGAAAATACTTAAAGTTTTGAGGGTGTCGTATAGCTTCAGAATGGAAAAATGGATGTACACCATTTATTTCATTTTCATTCAAATTTTATTTGTCATTTGGAGTATAATGTTCGGTTTTATTTTCCCCAGAATATCACAAGTTTCACAAAAGTTCTTCAAAGAAATGGAATTTCCTTCACATTTATCGTCCTTTTTTTCCTTGGTTTTTGTGCTTTCTGATTTATTGTTCACATTAATAATGACATTCTCCTTTTCTGTCTTTGTTATCTACTACAGCCTTATCTGCAGAGTCATTCGACTGCTCTTTGGCCATCTGCTCGACCAACTTGATCGTCAAATTTCGAACGAGGACATTCGAAATTTACTTGACAGCGATGGAGAGATTACAAAATACATAAGAAGCATAGACAGGGAACTTTCTTTCCCTACTTTCATTACAATAATCGTGGGTATGATTGAAATATTTTGGGGAGGATACAGACTGGCATTTTTTAAGTATATAAAAGACTATTATTTTGTTGAATTGGTTTGTTCTATGACTTGTTACTTGACGTTTCATTTACTGATAATGATCTCGGCAACCACAACGAACGAAATGGCAAAAAAAGTCAAAAATACTCTACAGTGTTTGGAATGCAGATTTCCACGTGACCTGAGAGAAACTAAGTTCAAAGAAGTTTGCACAAAGGAGAGTAATCTAACTTTATGGAAAATTTATGTATTGGATAGATCTCTGCTGATTACTAGCTTCGGTACATTGCTAACGTATGGAATTTTGATAGGTACTTTAGGTGAAGCGTGTTGAACGAAAAATAAACAATCAAAGAGGATTTCAGTCGAATCTTTGTCTGAGTGCAAAGTCACTACCTTTTTTATCACAGAATCTGGATAGGAGAAAAGTTTCGTACTTTTTTAAAATCATTCTTTATGTACATAAAGTTTCCCAAAATTCACTTTTAATTTAAGAATGGACATTAATGGAGATTATGCTTATAGCAACAGCATCCAACTTAATATGTATATGCTCAGATGAAAATATTCGATATTTAATTCGAAGCTTGGTGTTTCATTTAACCCAATCGAACGTTTTTTGGTGGACAATTTTCAAACCAAATAAAAATGTTAACCAGCATGTAGGTAATTCCTCCATTTATGTGATGCAAAAAAATTACTGATTGAATTACTTTCTATATACTAAAATATTTGTACTGAGTTTTTCTCTTATGTACACTGACAGATTCTGTGATTCATGTATAAGTGCATCAATTTATGTCACGTCTATTCTACTTTCACCAATGAGCTTCATTTGAAACAAATTATTGCACCAGTAATACATTTTTCTTCGTCTATTTACTTATTTTATTTATCCAACGTCCGTTCTTGGCTTCTAGACCATTTGACGCCAAGACTCCCAGTACCGACTGACGATGTCGTCAATCGGGTATTCATGGAATCAAGTGCATTGGAGCAGGTGATCGCCATCCTGGCATGATAGCAGTGCGGACAGGCTTCGTCAGGCTAAGTCAGTGAAGGTATACTCCCTATTCTGAGAAGTTTATGTAGTTCTTGATGTATTCTGATGTAAAATAGGAAAATAAATTTGATAGATTCTAATACCGTTAGAACTTACGCTAGAATACTCTTTGGTCAGAAAAGTTTAAAATTATATCAAAAGGATCAAACAAAACAGCTAAATTAGATAACCTTCATTTGTCGAGCTCAAATTTTAAAGCATTTCTATTTTTTGAAAAAATGTTTAAATAATTCTTTATGTGACCTCTGTTAGCTTTCACAAAGTTTACTAGAATAGGAATTGAATTATTTGGCGAGTGTTTCTTTTCCTTTGTACATTATTTTCTCATCAAGTCATAAAATTTTTTATTTCAGTTTTTCTGTTTTACTAAACTAATCAAATAATGAAAGTGAAATGGAACTGCTGCCTCGAGGATTCTCTGCTTTGATATGTGCAATTAGAAGATAGAAATGTCTCAGGGGTAAAGCAAAACGTTCCCTTTCTGTTTTGTCTATGTGGCGCCAGAGCGCTCGTTTCTAATTTATTGCTTAGATCAGTGTAATCACTATTTTTTTGATTGGGAGAATAAAACTAGATTCCGAAGGGAGAGGGTTGTTACAATGTCTTTCTCTATTTAAATAGCTAATACTGATTTTTTTTCAAGGGTGTTAGTTTTGTTTCGAGGGGTGAAAATAGAACAATTTCAAACAGTATACTTCTTTTAAATTTAGATTAAATAATTCGAATCTTCTACACATTATTTACAAAGGATTATGGTTTCAAAAAAGTACAAAATGTTTGAAATATAATCATAATTTTAAAAATTATAAGCATATGCAAATAAGAAATAATTTTGTAATAAATATTAAGTAATTTATGCGTTGCGCACGCTATTTTCTAAAATATTAGCCTTTGATGTATAAAACCTTATAGAATTATAAAATGTATCATACTCTATAAACCATAGTAATTTAAGAATAATAAATCTTTTGTATTTCAAAATATTTGAAAAACATTGAAATTTGAAAATATAATTTTTTTTTATTTTTAAAAAAATATAATTTATTTTTCTTTCATTCATTTAACTTTATGAATCAACTTATTTCTAGTAATTAAAGCTACTACTTTTGAAAATAGAGTGTGCAATGTAAAACTTAATTAATATTTCTTATAGAAATATTTCTTAGTTTAATATGCTTATAATTTTTTAAAGTTATGATTATATTTTAAACATATTTTA
>BMAO01038417.1:0-35194 GCA_019973975.1 Trichonephila clavata
TCTCGTTTTGAGGAGGAAGCTGGACAAGCTCACAGGCAGCAAAAGAGAAAAATTATTTTCGGTTAAAGTAAAGAAGACGGTTATGAATTTTTAAAAGGGAAAATTTCACAATGAATACTTTTTATGTCATATGCAATAGGGCAAGAGCAGAACTATCCCAAAGAGCTGAGATTATGAAGCTGTGTTATAGAAAACTTTACTGTATTTTTTTTACCAGATATTATTACCTGAAATTAAGAAGAAAGCTACACAAAATCTAAAGGAAACATACAAAGAAGTATATTAAATCTTCTAATTTTAACGATATGAATTGGATTAATTTTTGCCATTTTTAAAAGAAAACAAGATAGAATGAAGATCCCACTAGAAATTAATCGATTGTAAGATAAATCCTAATATATAGATACTTTCCTTAATGTAGAGATACTTTTGAAAATATTTTACCGATACCGAATGCATCAGGTGAGAGATCCGTTTCAGTTTTAAAGCAGGTTAAAAAGTGTTTATAAAGTACCATGGGAGAGAAGACAAATTAAAATACATTTAAGATATTTCTTGAGCCAATTTAAATATTAGCAATGCATTTTGTTTTGAAAATTTAAGTTCAGTGAATCTTTTCACTATTTTAATTTTTCGACTCTTGAGCTCCAAACCTTTTACCGCCAGGGGCTCCAACTGTCTTAATCCGCCTCTGTTTATGTGCAATAAAAAATGTGCCATTTCTTAGAACATTTTGGGCAAAAAAATTGACCACTTAAGGGGTTAAATAATTTTTTACTATACCTTGGAAATATAGAAAAGTAAACTTTCACAATTACAATTCTTACACCTTTTGCTCAAATCGTTACTTTCAAAGATATTTAGCATGTTTAATTCAATTTTTTTAAAGAACTATAAATTTCTAATAAAAGATTCATTTTCTTCTTATTCTACACACACAAGTATGAAAAACTCATACAACACATTATGTATGAAATAAAAAGTTCAAAACCAAAACTTCGAAAATTTTGAATTTATTCAAATATTATGTCTTTCTATAAATGAAATTGTTTTGTAGACCAATTGTATATCAACATTTCATTTACTTGGCTCACTTTTATATGAAACTTCAAATCACGTATTGCAATAGATGCCATCCTATCGAACCAAATGCGATGAAATTATCAATTGCCAGTTTAAATCAAATTTTAAAGAGCTTATACTAAGCTACATTTATAAAAGGACCATAAAAAATCACTGAAACTGCAATAAACACAAATTTACTTTATAATTGTATTTTTAAAACTAATCAAATACATAAAAAGTTTCTAATTCTCATTTCGGCTGCAAAAAATTTTTCACACTAAAGCACAATATAAAAAGGGGTCGGCAGCCTTTTAGATGTGGCGTGCCAAACCAATCTACCAATACGATTCAGCGTGCCCTACAGTAGAAAATTTTTCAAGCAATTGGATTCCCGTGATAATGCATGCAAAGTTGGAAAATAGAGGTCAATAATATAGATTTACAGTTTTATTAAATATTAATTTTGCATCATTTAAAGATATTTATCATAAAAATAAACAGTATGAAATTTAACTATTTCTTCAACGAAAATAAATTAAATTAAAATTGAACAAATATTATGTATTTCTAAACATATTTATCTAAAAAAAAGAAATATACAACACATAAAATATAAGTATTCTCTTCATAAGTAATCCCTTCATTAAGGTTAAATAAAAAAATAATAAAAATTTTAATGCGAACCTAGTTCTTACACCACTCTACTTTCATATCGCAAAATCAGGGGTATAATGTGTGACTTTCAATTTGACACGATTCTGAGCATTCAGTTGTTAAACAATTTCTTTTCAGACTCGAAGCATTTTTCATATGAGGAAAATTTTCTTTTATTCAGATATGTAGAACCAAAAGCGGAAAGCAGAGTGCGTGCAAGTTGTTCTCTTCAAACTATTAAATCTCTCCAGCAATAACATTCAGTAATTTACAAAATATCTGTAAATTTTTCTTTAGAGTTATCTTTCAGTTTTTTTCGTAATTCCGAACATCTCCATAATTCTGAAGATATTTGTCAAATAAGGTCCATTGCCAATTTATCAACTTCCATCCACTCAAATATTGATTAATTTGTAGAGTAGTGCATAGTGCTACTGAAAACTGTACCACGTACCACACAAGGCACGCGTGCCATAGGTTGCCCACCGCTGATATAAATGATTAGCACTAGAAAATAACAAGATTAAAATATTTCCACTGAATTACAGTTCCCTATCTTATGTGACGAATCAGTCAATTGATTCATTTAACATTGAAATGCAGTAAGAATTTATGTGTACTCCCGGAAAATATTCTATGTTCAATATTCTTATTCTGTAATTTACTGCACGTGATAATATTACTAAATACAGGGTGCCCGCTAAAGTTCGTTGTCACCCCAATAATTTTTGAACGGCAACAGTTAGAGTCGTAAAAGTGGGATCTAGTTACTGTAAAGTTGCCATACGCTATATACAAAAACTGCTTACAGAGCTACCTAGCGGATCAATTTGGAGTTAGCGTTCTTATCTCGAGAAACGGAAAAAGTCAATTACAAACTTGTTTAGCATCATTGATTTAGTAAAATAAGACACCTTCCTAAGTAATATCAAATTTGGTTCGTAACTCTCAAAATTGGAACATGACATAACGCGGAAGAAAAGAAAAAAAGTCACACTTTTGACGTTATGATTGGTTCAACTTCATTGTGTGTGTGAACCACATGGAGTCCAACCAACGTTTCTTGCCAACATCATATGGACGGAAGAGGCATAATTTGCACTTATGGCACAATAAGCAGAATATCCATTTCTGATCGCTGAATAATCCTAGATGTGTTGTCGAAGTTTGAAATAAAGTTCGCTGGTCGATAAATGTCTGTTGCGGAATATTCAAAAGCAGACTGATTGGCCATGTATTTTACGAGAGCACACGTTAACTTGATATTGATAAATCTTTACTCTCTTAAGGACAGAAATGTTTCTCTCATAACTCACCAGGTGGTAGTACATTCGCTGAGATTTTAATTTTTTCCCTTTTTTTCGCCCTCCAATTTTTTGCGTCCTAGGCACGTGCCTAAGCGGAAAAGCGGCCCTGGGTGGTTGATCACCTTGTAACAAGTAGTATGATCATACACTGCACACTTTGTATGAAGATGAAGAAAAAGGGGTGCTCACATACCTTATTAATGTTAAATTTTGTAATTTGTTTCGCATTTAAACATCTCGCTTTTTTAATTACACAAATATGGCATTATATCTTATAATTTATAAAAATTCAATATTTTTTTACCTCTGTCTGAAATTCTTTGCTTTGTTTCAAGAATAAAAATAAAACTACTTACTTGCCGCATTTCGTGTCAATGAAAGCAGTACTTGTCCCTCTTTCTTTTTTTGCATTTTACCGCTTCGTGCTTAACTTTTAGAAGTGAGTGTATATGCTTAAGCCACGTTCTATCTAAATAAACTCATTACATTCGAAGTCTCCTTTAAAAACACACACAAAAACATAACTTTTTATATAGTTCTTAGTGACTCTTGTTTTTCATATTTTGAGCGTTGAGTTTGTATTAACGTCGCACTGTAAGGCAACACAGGAGCCCTTCGCGATGAACCTTGCAATTTTGAACCAAGTTACCAGGACGACACGAGCTGACACCCTACTCTTAACTTCCACATGACGACAACGGGAGAACGTTGAGCCACGACAGATTTTACATGCATTAGCTATTCTACACGGCGGGTCTTCAGTGGCAGTAAAGCTGTAACTCATGACACGTCGGCTACGAGTTCATGACCATGACCACCAGGCTACCATGGCCTATTAGAAGAGGAGAAGAATATAGTAAAACAAAAACATTAGTGTAGTTCTCTACTGCAAACAGTTTAACAAGTATCCATTCTGCTAAATAAATGGCTTGAAATAAGAATCAGGAGAGGACACACAGCTCAATAGAAATATCTCTAGCTACGAACTTATATTTACTGGTATACCATGGCCACTAGTAGTAAGTAGAACTAGTTTTAATAACTACGTGATGAAGCATTCAACTATATAATTAAAAATATGTGTGAAATTAACAATATAAATCTAAATATGCTCTATTAACAAAAAATCATTTCATAGATTTTATTCAACAAGGGACATATTAGCTGCAAACAGAATCAAAAGTCGACTTCGCACTCGAATGTTAAAGCATTTTGGATGTTCTATATGAAAGAACGGCACTATACAGGATGCTGCCAAATTCGACCGACAAATTAAGAGGGATGATAGTAGGCAGAATGGGGAAGACAAATCACCATAGAACAGAGGGTCGCAAACAACGCTTAGACCGTGAAAATAGCGATAATAGTAGCCGTCGAAGATGAATCAGACGAAGCAGAAGAAACCTGCATGTATGCAAATTTCCCACTTCTCCCAGAGTTGCTGTAGAGAGTATTAGTCACTGTGCACCTGCACATTTTTCTATTGATGTGCGTAACCACTCAACCACCTCCATGCTATATATCCCAGGAGATGGTTTGGACGTTAAGGGCCTGTTGCTTCGCCTCCACGTTCCCCGGACTTCAATTCCTTGGGTTTATTCTTTTGGGGACACCAGAAATCCCTTGTGAGTTGGACACCGGTGGTTACAGTGAAGGATTTCAAGGCACTGGTTGCTGTCGCTTCAGCTGACATCGCCAGCCAACGAATTTGTTTGAACGCATCCGAATATCCTTCATCCGTTGGTGCTGGCTGCACTATGACCTACACATCCCAGAGAAAAAGCACATCTTCTTGTGCTGGTTTTCTATTGCAAGATATCTTCCCCGACCTAAACAACCGCACCTTCGAACAATTCAAGTGACAATCACTTGTCGTTGTATTTCTGACGTCGAATTGTGATGCATTGTTCGTATAGTAAACATGCTTTACGTCTTATAAATGGAGTTTTTACCTCTTATTGTCCTTTTTCAATCCACTAGACATAACACCCTTCATAACATATGTCAGTTAGGGTAAGCATCCAGCATCCATCATAAGCTCCGCAAAACTACTTCAACTACAACTTGGCTCCCGATCTCTAACCACGTACACGGACTACACTCTCTCGCGACAGACGCTTGCTACAGTACGCGAGCTCCAGCCGAAGCTTGGAATGCAGAACGATTTATTGTTGTTGGCGTGTCCATTATGTACAAATTAATAAAAAAGAAGCTTTAGATCGCTCCGAAGCTGTCGAAGACAGCTTCGGCAACCTCAACAACTTTATCAGAGATCAAATCTTCTGGGCTGATCTTGAAAAGCCTGGCTTGAATTGCTGGGCAGCTGAGGATATGTTGTGGAGATAGTTGAACATTAGGGCAATTTGGGCAATGATTTGTGTAACTTCTTTGTCCGTCAGTAGAGATTTTCATTCCTTTTACGTGCTTTGTTCTAAGGCTAGTTATTATTAATGCTATTGTACGGTTGCTATTTAGAGCTGGGATGGAATATTTAAAATTATTGTCGAATAGCCTTCGGCTGGCAAGTGCATTGGCGTCGATGAGGGTCGTGAGGTTAGATGATTGAATTCTTTGGCAAGTCTATCGGCTTTCTTATCACCGAAGATATTTATGTGGGCTGGAATCCACTGTAGCGAGCATGATCTCTTTTCTGCGATAATTTTGTCGATGGATTGAATAATTTTGTGGATGATTTGGTACTTGCCCTTTTGGATGGTTTGCAGCCCAGATCTTGAGTCTGTGAAGATGACGATGCCACTGGATTCTTGGAAGCTTTTATAAAGGAAAATCTCCAATGCACTCTTGATAGCAATGAGTTCGCATGTGTAGTTGGATGCGATTATCCCTATTTGAATTTTATGGCACTCATGCTCTCTGTTTGGAAAAATAAAGAAGACGCCTGCACCTCCTCTATCAAGATTTGAGCCGTCAGTGTAGGCGATTGCCAGATTTTGAGTTCAAGTGGTAAGTTCTTCGATGGTGAGGTCGCCTTTTTCTTTGATTATCGAGGCAGGTTCTTTTTTAGTGCAGGGTGGTAGAACGATTTATTGATCGATTGTAATAAACTAATATGATCAACGACTGAGTTATTATATATATATATATATAATTAACCACAGTCATTCACAAACACGCCTGTTAGAAGAACTAAGTCCTCATATATATACGAGAGTAACTCGGAAATTTTTGAGATACGCACAGACAAGAAGTTGCAAAAAAAAATTAAGGGTTTAATTTGAAAACACAAAGTATTTTAGCACAGCAGACGACTTTTTACTGACTTACTTCAAGTTATTTAGCAAAGAATAAATTTTAGACAGAAGAGAAAATGGAGTTGGTGACGCGAGAACATTATCGTGCTATAATTTTCTATGATTTTAAAACTGGATTAAATCAAGAGGAATACTTTCAACGGCTACAATTAGCATTTGGTGATAAACCTCCATGTCGTGCTACTGTATTCATATAGTTTAAAGAATTTTGCAATGGTCGCAATTCTCTTCAGGATGAAGAACACACAGGAAGGCCACGCGTGAGCGGGGTCAGCATTAATCCCTGATAATGTGTCTACCATAGGAAAAATGTTAATGGATGATAATCACTGTACCTACCAAATGATACAGAAAGAACTTAACATTGGATCCGCAGCCATACACAAAATTATTCATGAAGAATTACATATGAAAAAAGTAGTTTGCCGTTGGGTTCCCCATAATTTAACTGAGCACTAAAAAGAGCAGCGTGTCAGAATCAGTAAAGAAACCTTTAAATTACTAAGCGATGGTGGCCACCGCATCATTTCTAAAATTATAACGGGTGATGAAACGTACATACCGTTTTTTGACGTTCCAACACGTCAAGAAAGCAAAACATGGGCCTTTGAAGATGATCCCACGCAAACAATGGTAAAAAGACAACGAGCAATGAAAAAAGTAATGTATGCAGATTTTTTCAGAAGTACGGGACTGGTCAAAGCCAACAAGTTGGAAGGACAGAAGACAGTAACAGCAAATTGATATCACTAAATGTCTTCCAGAAATTCTCCAAGAAATTAATGTTTGGGGATTAATGCTTCACCATGACAATGCATCTTCCCATACAGCCAGATTAACAGTTGTGTTTCTTAAGGCTACAGTGGACACGCCTTCAGTTCATTCAGCAAAAACAAATTAAAGTGTAATACACTGCTGTTTTTAAAAAATGCAACACCATGAAGGAATCATCAGAATTAGATGAACTTTGCAACAAATATCAATTAAAGGATGCTACATAAAATAGTAAAGTTTCAGAGCCACCACGTATGCGTGGCGTGCACAGCGCCCTCTGAACTTATGCTGAAAGCGTATAAATAGAGGGCTGTAGTGGGACGTTGAAAACAGTTAATGATTATTTGTTAGTGACGAACGTTTAGTGAGACCTAACTATGCCTCCACGATGAAATAAGGAGAAATTCCATCGACTTACGGAGTTTGAACGGGGGAGGATTATCGGCCTTCGAGAAGGAGGATTTTCTTATCGCGCAATAGGAGCTCGTGTGCAGCGGAACAGTTCCACAGTGATGCGAGTTTGGAAAGAGTGGACCGACGAGCACTGAACAACTCGAAAACCTGGCATTGGATGACGGAAGGGGACGTCAGTACGCGACGATCGACACCTGCTCCGCATGGAGGTGAATGACCGTACAGCTTCATCCAGGCAGTTAGCAACACGTTAGTCTACTACTAATGTCAGCCTCGTCAACGTCTGCTGCACCGTGGATTGCGTGCAAGGGTGCCTTTATACGGGATCCCCCTCACGGTAAACCATCGACGGCTGCGTCTGCAATGGGCTCATGAGCACAAAGCCTGGCAAGCTGATTGGCCCCAAGTTGTCTTTTCAGAATCATGCTTGAATTTGTTGGACCATGTTGGCCGCATTCGTGTTATACGCTATGCTGGTGAACGCTGCCTTCCAGAGTGCGTTATCGAACGACATAATGGCCTAACACCCGGAGTTACGGTTTGGAGTGCAATTTCGTATCATGGACGATCCAATTTGCTAGGAATTGAGGGTAATCTCAATAGCAACATGTACGTCCGTGAAGTGCTACAGCCCGAAGTCGTTCCCTTCCTTCAAGGCATCCCTGGAGCTATCTTTCAGTAGGATAATGCACATCCACGTGTTGCAAAGACTGTTCGAGACTTCTGTTCAGCCCAACACATGCAACTTCTTCCTTGGTCTGCTTATTCGCCGGATATGTCGCCTTTAAGCACGTGTGGGATGTGATTGGTCGGCGTCTCGCTTGTGATTCGCGTCCTGCAGCTTCAAAAGACGAACTTTTGCTGCACGAACAAACAATATGGAATTCTCTTCAACAAGCAGACATTCAAAATCTGTTTGACTCCATGCCACGTTGTATAGCTGCACTTATTGCAGCGCTTGGTGGCTACACCAAATACTGGTTTTGGACGCTTAATATTATATTTTGCTTTGAAAATTCCGTCATTTATTTGTACTAATACAAGTCGTTTGTGCATAAAATTTCATTTAACTCTGATGATTCCTTCATGGTGTTGCATTTTTTACAAACAGCAGTATAGAACATCCACCTTATTCTTCGAATCTAGCTATGTTTGTGTGTGTGTGACTTTTGGTTATTTTTAATCTAAAAAAGGACTTACGTGGACGTCGTTTCTATTTAAAAAAAAGAGATTGATGTGGCTATAAATACATTTGTTTTTCATTATTTCCAAGAAATGAATGGTTTGAGGCATTTAATCTGTGAAAAATTCGTCTCCAAAAGGGCATTGATGCTGGAGACTACTTTGAACACTCCTCAAAAAATGTTATAAGTATAACTTTAAAAACCTAGGAGTATCTCAAAAATTTCACAGTAACCCTCGTATTACCGTATTTTAAAACATGTCGCAATGAGAGCAAAAATGTTGACAAAGCGAGTGAAATATTTTCCCCCTAATCAGATTGCTATAATGTAAAACGCCATACACCAAAGATAATTTTATCTCTGTTAATCCTATCTGACGCTAACACAATTTTTCCTCGTTTGTTTTCTTGTATACTATATGTACTAACCTTATTTTCTGTGCCCTATTTCTTTGGGGTCATTTCTCAGAAGTATAAGTGATTTGATAAGTGATTGATTAAATTCCTGAACTGTTTCAGTGAAAAGATTAAATGAACGCCTAAGCATTACGCGAGGAAAGTCGCGTGCATTTATTGTTTTCTATATTTCGAGTTTTTTTTTTAAATACCTCCCTAAAAATGAGTTAAGACATAGAAAAAAAATTCAAATCTAACCGAATTTGTATCGGAAGAATAGTTTAATGAAACTATCAGGACGTTTTTGAACAACCGGGATGAAAAAAGAGCCTATGTGAACTCGAAAAAGAATAGAAAAAGCTGTAGCAATCACTGAACACTTTAAACTACCACCACCACTTAGCAACAGACACAAACAGTAATATTAAGGAAAAAATTATATGTATAATGGAAGTAGGTACTAAAAAAGTCTTTGATTTTGAAGAGAAAGTCTAAATCCGATCCAGTTCTGAAAATATACCAACGGAAAGTTTTTATCACATATTTCGGGAAACACATCAGTCAACTTGCCACAAAGATAAAATGCTGTATAGTTTAAAATCAAAATACCTGATACCAATTTCAGCTGTACTGGAGTTTTTAAAGCTGTGCACGGTATATGTCTAAAAACATTTTCCAAACAAAGGAATCGCGGTTTACCCAATAGTACCTAGCGCCTTCAATCAACGTGGCCAAGTTAATTCAGACGACTTACAGTCGACCCCAGATAGAAATTACAAATGGCTATTAAACTACCAAGACCACGAGACGAAATTCAGCTTTCTTCGACCATTAACTTTACAAAGATCTGAAGTAGCAAGTGGGGCTATTAAAATATTTTTCGAAGCAGGTTGTCCCCTCTAAGCGACAACGGTCGTGAGCTTACAGCTGCTGCCATACAAGAATTAACAAGCCTGTGGCCATCGGACAATATTGTACGAGAGGTAGACCTAGACATCGAACTAGCCAGGTCTAATGAGCGATCAAATCAAAATGTCAAACCTATGTTACGTGCTGGGTTAATTGATAATGACACAAAAAGTTGGACTATAGGTTGTCACTTTGTTCAATTCCAAAAGAACTCTTTTCATCGAACCATTATAAGATCACCTTACAAAGCTTTATGTGGAACAGAATCAAAAACAGGACTCCAATCTAGTCATATTTCGAAAGAGTTGCTTGAAAGACTTGTTCCTGAAGAGGACATGGATCTACTTAATTAGAAGAATCATATTATTTTAGCACCAAAAGACTTACCCAACAGCTTCCTTAGAGAACAGTGTGTTTCAGCTTCAAAAGATCTAAAATTATTACAATGCTTCAACTACAAAGAATCTATTAACAATAACTCTCCAAAAAGGCTATGAATTTAAAGGATCTACCAGAAATTGAATCAATTTCTTCATCCACAATAAGACAACTCAAACCAGATAACAACTCTACTTCAACAGTTAAAACATCAGAAGGGGAAAGTACAGCATGTTGTATTTTTCGTAGCCAACTGGAGTCCATTCACATGACATTAATGGGAATACAATAAGAGAACAATATGGATCGAAACTCTTTTATGCTATTAAAGTGAATGAATATTAACATCGTACTGTTCAGCAACACGAGGGCTTTTGGCGATGGACTGCGTAATTTTGAACCATGGTCAAGTGACGCGGACGACACCTGAGCTGGCACTCTCCTCTCCTAACTACCACACCAATGGGAGGACGTTTGAGCTCTCGACAGATTTAACGTGCATCTCTCCCCTATACGGCGGGTCTTCAGTGGTACTGGGCTCGAACTCATGACACGCTAGCCATGATCACATACCTTGACCACTTGGCTACACATTTATGCTAAACCAAAAGAGAGCATTAAAGGTCAAAGGGAAAATGCTGCAAAACACCCCAAAAAAATCAGCTGAAAAACTGAAAGAAGTTTCTTTTTTGAAGAAATTTAAAGATTCGTTAGGAACTCCAGTTGTGGTGCACGTTCCTAAGGTAGATAGAGGCCAATTGGATAAAAAATAACATTGTGGGGATCGCATTAAATTTAAGAAATAATTTATACTAAATGGTACCTCAATTGTGTGTGTGTGTGTGTGTGGAATTATAAACGATGGCCTACCTACAAAAGCTCTTCAAATACACTCATGTCCATAAATTAAGTATAGTTCAGAAACACAGGAAATCTAACTATAGAGTAAAAAATTTACCTGTAGAATAATCACACACATCTTCAAGAATAATATGCAAATTACAGAAAGCTACCAGAAGACGCCGATTGTACGTCACAATGACGAAAGTGTACGAGGTGTCTACAAGAAATGGTAGCAAAGGAGTAAAATTGTTCACCAGTGTTCTGAAAGCCGCTCAGTGCCATAACCGACTACTTATGACATTGAGGACGCATGTGGATGATTTTTACAAGGTGTAATCATAGGCAGTAAAGAATGTGGGCGTCCTCAGATGGAAGTATCCGAAGAAATTTGAGTTGCCCGAAGTGTCATCTCTAGGCTTTGATGATTCCAAGACCTCGGAAATGTTAGTAGACGTTACAATACTGGTCACCCTCGAGTTACAGCGTCAAATGAAGACTGATATTTGGTAGTTACTGCCAAAAGCAGACGGAGCACAGCCTCCGACCTGTCTCGTCAGTTATCTGCAGCCACGGGTACGACAGTTTCAAGGCAAACCATGTGTTGGCGCCAGTTGGCGAGAATTCCTTGTATAGATTTTGCTCCTAGCCAACTGTTGTAACCTTTGTATTCAGTTCGAAAAGTATAGCGATCCCATATGGTTGGGATCCGTTCCGCTCATTAAAATTTGTTAGAAATCTTACAGTCCATTAATTTATATCGGCAACTTTGTTTCGCTCGCGGAATTGTCGAATCTTAGAAAAATTAGTACTTGTAAAATCTTTAGAATAATTATAGAGCAATATGTCTAAAGAAATATTAGTTGTGTTGAACCGCAAACGTGGATCAGTTAAAGCTCAGCTGACACGCATAAAATACTTCATTAACAATCCGGACGAAAAGGATAAAATAAAGTTAGAATCGAAAATGGATACCTTGAAAAGCCTAGTAATCAAATTAAGTGATATTCGAAATGAATATTATGAAGTAGTGACAAATGATAGTGACTTGGAACCCCTTGAATTAGAAATCCTGGATTTGGAAGACGATTGAGAAGATATCCAGGCAAGAATTAAAAATATTATTTGAAAAATTGATTTCAAGAATAATGATGTTACATCTTGTGGAAATAGTTTTAATAATATTAAATTACCAGATATTCAATTGCCAAGATTTAATGGTTCTTACCATGATTGGTTCAATTTTAAAGAACAATTTATTTCTTTAATTGATTCGAACAATAGTTTAACAGATTCTCAAAAATTATATTATTTAAAATCTACACTAACTGGAATAGCTAAGGATGTTATTACAATTGATGATTCATATACTTCATTATTTGAATGTTTGAAAAAGAGGTTTGAGAACAAAAAATTGATCATAAATAGTCATTTCAGTGAAATATTATCATTGGAAAAATTTACTCACGAATCAGCTAAGAATTTAAGAACTTTAATAGATTGTTGTCAAAAACATTTAAGAGGTTTAAAAATAGTAGGATTAGAACTAAACGAATTCTCCGAAGTGCTATTGATAAATTTAATTTTAAGAAAATTAGATAAGGAAACAAGGAAAAATTATGAGCTCAACTTAGCCTCTACCGAACTGCCTAAATGGGACGATTTTATGGATTTTTTGTTAAAAAGCTGTTTAATACTAGAAAACATCCAAACAAATAATGCAACAGCTGTTCCATCGGAACGAAGTTATAAAACGAAATCTTTTCTAGCTAAATTGGATCCAGTAAACTGTGTAATTTCTAAACAACAGCCTCACCCAGTATTTAGATGTAAAAAATTTAATGATTTAAGTGTTTATGAAAGGTTTAATTCGGTGAAAAAGAACAATCTTTGTATAAATTGTTTTAGTTCTTCTCATAGAGTAGCTCTATGCAAAAGTTCGCGGAATTGTCACAATTGCTCTAAGAGGCACAATTCACTTTTGTGTAGAAATTTTGAGAGAAGGGTCGATAGCCAAAGGAGTCAAATTAGCGAAACTTTGCCAACTCTGGAACCAAAAAACAACACAACACTAAATGTAAACAGCGAATGTTTCAAACCGAAACAAACTATCCCCTATGTTGAATCATTTGACAACGAAGGGGAGGAATTCGTAGGACATGCTAAGGGTCATTCAACTGTAATGCTGTCCACCGCAATAGTTTATTGTCAAAACAACCGCGGGGAACTCTTTCCCCTCCGAACGCTTCTTGATTGTGGGAGCACGTGTAACTTGATAACAAAAAATGCCGCCTTGGCTTTGGGATTGAAAGGTGAACGAGTAAATACCTCTATTTGCGGTATTAACGGGACTTCGCAAATTATAAAAAACACAGTGTCTGCCGTGGTTTCAAATAAAAATAGACAGTTTCAGAAATTAATGGAATTTCTTGTTGTTCCGAAAATTACAGGTTTGACTCCAATAAATAAATTAGATATTAGTGGGATAAAAATTCCTCAGTATATAAAGTTATCGGACGAGAATTTCTATTCACCTGGAAGAATCGATTTGCTTTTATCAAATCAGATTTTCTTTGAAATTCTAAATCATGGGAAAATAAAACTAGTAGAAGGGAAGTTGATATTACAAGATACAGTATTCGATTACGTAGCTAGTGGCGTCATGTTACATAATTACCCTAATAAGAGCTATTGTGGACTAGTTACTGATGTAAATGAGCTCAATAATAGTATCAAACGCTTTTGGGAAATTGAAAATTGTCCTGATTTCGAAATTCCTACAATGAGTAGAGAAGAAAAATTATGTGAAGAATACTTTACGAGTACTTATAATAGAGATGAAACTGGTCGTTTTATTGTAAAATGCCTTTGTCAAAGGATCCGAGTTGCTTAGGAGATTCGAAAAATTAACGGCATTACGTAGACTTAACTCCTTGTGGAGAAGATTAGTTCAAGATCCAAAAATATTGGAATTCTATAGAAATTTTATACATGAGAATATTTAGAAATGGGACACATGGAAGAAGTAGTAGATAATGATTCTGATGTTGTGTATAATCTCCCTCATCATGGTGTGTACCGCCACGAAAGCAAAACAACTCCCTTACGTGTAGTTTTTAATGTATCCTCCGCTACTACTTCAGGGGAATCGCTAAATTCTCTCTACAATTGAATGGTGGTGTAATACAATGGGACCTCTTTTCTCTCAATTTTATTAAAATTTAGAGCTCACAAATTTGCGGTAACAGCAGATATTAAAAAAATGCTTAGAATGATTTTGATTGACGAATCCCAGTGGGATTTATTACGCATTCTTTGGAAAGATAAAATTGACAGTCCTGTGAAGATTTTCAGATTAACTACGGTTACTTACGGCACCAAGATTGCACCATACCTTGCGACAAGATCTTTGAAACAGCTTGCCATAGATGACGGTGACAAATAACCATTAGCTGCCGATGTTATAATGTCTGATGTCTATATGGATGATCTTCTTACTGGAGCAGATGATTCAGAAACTGGAACAAAACTCCAAGAACAACTAGTGTCACTACTAAGGGGTGCTGGAATGGAACTTCACAAGTGGTCAGCTAGTAATCCATTGCTATTACCAGACTCAATGTGTCAAGATAAAGACCTTTCTTATTCTTCTTCAACCGAGACCAAGACTCTAGGACTCTTGTGGAAGCCACATCCAGACTCATTTGCTTTCAAGATTTCTCCCATGACTTCAAACTGTGACAGTCTCATAGTCACAAAGAAATCAGTAATTTCTACAATTGCAAGGATATTCGATCCTCTTGGACTGATTGGACCTGTAATAACAAGGGCCAAAATCTTCCTCCAATCTTTGTGGCAGTTGAAACTTGATTGGAATGATCTGTTGCCTTCGAACTTAATTTCCTATTGGAAATCCTTCATAGATGCTTTGGAGTCTATAAACTGTTTCAACATTCCACGTTATTGTCTACAAGATAAGTCAATCAGAACAGAGTTGCATGGCTTCTCTGACTCGTCTGAAAAGGCTTACGGTGCTGCACTTTACCTACGATGCATTAATTCCAAGTGGACAAATATCTGTTAGGCTCCTTTGCTCCAAATCAAAGGTAGCCCCACTGAAAAGTATTACCATACCACGATTGGAACTTTGTGGTGCAGTACTTTTATCAAAGCTTCTTAAAAAAAACCTTGATGCCTTTAAAATCAATATCAGTCAAATTTATCTTTGGACTGATTCCAGCATTGTGCTGGCTTGGATCAAAAAGCCCCTTTCTCAACTAAAAACCTTCGTAAGAAACCAGGTCAACATAATTCAGGAGCTCACCGAAAGTGATTTTTGGAAACATGTGAATTCCGTAAATAACCCTGCTGACATTCTTTCAAGAGGTATTAGTCCAGATAAAATTCAACATTGTGGACTTTGGTGGTTTGGTCCACCTTTCTTGCATCAGTATAAATAACTGGAACCTTACGACACTACTGCCGTCGAAGGAGATGATTTTTTCCTACAAGAATTGAAGGAAACTTCGGACATTCCTCTATGTGCCTTATTAAAGAACTTTGAACCACTGGATATAATTAATAATTGTTCATCATAAGTTGCAGAGAGTAATTGCCTGGTGTAAACGATTTATTGAAAATGCAAGACATCCAAGGAGCCAAACTATGAGACCTTTAAAAGAGCAAAGAACTATCAGAATCCTTGAAGTGTATCATAAAAAATATTAAAAAAACTTCATTTTCTAATGAAATTCAATATTTAGAAAAGGGAATTCCTCTTCAAAACTCATATAAATTGTTAAACTTGCATCCTTTTTTAGATGATAGTGGATTACTTCGAGTTGGAGGACGATTAAGAAACTCCCCATCCCAAGAAATCAGAAACATCCCATGATAATTCCCACCAACTATAATTTTACTTATATTGTTATTAATCATTTTCATATTCTATATTTTCAAACAGGTGCTGAAGCTACCTTAGCAAATATTAGAAATAATTTTTGGATTCCATCCGCAAGGAATGTAGTTAGAAAAATTCTTAGAACATATGCATCACCTGTAGAAATGTTAGTGCTAAAGGTTCGCAGCAATTAATGGCTGATTTGCCAGCTGCGAGAGTCACCGCTTGCAGAGTTTTCAGTCTCGGGTAGGTATAGATTATTGTGGACCCTTCCAGTTGAAAACTTTTTCTGGAAAATGCAAGCATATTAGGAAAGTTTGTTTGTCTTTTTATTTGTTTTACAGTTAAGGCTATCCATTTAGAAATAGTTAGCGACATAACAACGGAAGCCTTTCTTGCGGCTTTAAAACGGTTTGTGGCCAGAAGAGGGCGACCCATAGTGATAATGGTCGGAACTTTGTAGGTGCAAATAATGAATTAAAAATACATAAAGCATTATTTAAGGGGAAAATGGAAAAAATAATGGATTTTTTGTCTAAAGAACAAATCAAATAGAACTTCAACCCACTTTCTGCACCACATTTTGGTGGTCTGTGGGAGGCGGGGATTAAATCTTTAAAATACCATTTCAAGAGAGTAATTGGCAATTCAATTTTAAGTCATGAAGAATTTTTAACACTTATAGTTCAAATTGAAGCGGTTCTTAATTCTCAACTAATTTGTCCTCTGTCTAATGATCTGAATGATACCGAAATCTGCACATCTTCTGATTGGATCATCATTGGTTGCAATACCTGATCCTGATTATACTGAGATCCCCATGAATAGATTAAGCCAATGGCAGTTGGTACAAAGGATGAACCAACATTTTTGGCGCAAATGGTCTTCAGAATATTTAAATAGACTGCAACAGAGACCCAAATGGTGTAAAGGCAATGTAGGTTTCAAAGAAGATTTAGTGTTAGTTAAACCCTCGGAGAATTCAGATACTTTAAAATGGCATTTGGCTCACATTTTAAAATTGCACCCTGATAAGGATAATTTAGTCAGAGTAGTGACTTTAAAGGATAACCAAGGAGTTTATAAAAGGCCAGTCACTTAAATTGCCAATATACCATATGTCAATTGATTTTGTCATCAGAATTGTATTTATAAATATTATTGTATCTTTTTTTATTGAATTGTGTAATTGTTATTGTCATGTATTCTAACTATATTATTGTAACTTTTATTGTAATAATTGTATAATGTAAACTTTGTTGAATGCCTTCGTCATTGCAAGGCGGGGCAGGATGTTGTCACCAGTTGGCGAGAATTCCTTGTATAGATTTTGCTCCCAGCCAACTGTTGTAACCTTTGTATTCAGTTCGAAAAGTATAGCGATCCCATATATGGTTGGGATCAGTTTCGCTCAGATTGCTCGTTTGGGGAGGAATTAAACTATCCTCCAGAACAGATATGCATGTTCAAATTGGAACTATGAAACACCAAATTTATCAAGATGTCATTTTGAAATTATATGTACGTTAGTTTGGGGTACCATGAGCACAGAATTTGTGTTTATGAATGACCGCACCCGTCCTCTTGGAGCAAACATCGCAAAAGATGCCTCTGTCTGTGAATATTAATTGTATGGAATGTGTCAGATTCTCATCCGACTTGAATCCAATAGAGCATGCGAGAGCCATGCTTGGCCGACGAGTTGCATCCCGTTAACCACCTCCAAAATATGTAATGGAGCTTCGAAGAGCACTGCTTGTTGAGCGGAATCGCAAGATCACCTCTGTAATATGCTGAGGCGTTATACAGACTGTATTTCATCGCGTACGAGATGCAATCATACCAACCATGTAATATTAAGTTTTCGTAAAGTAGGGTACTTTTTTTATAATTGCTCTAGGGAGCAAAAAATCGTACATAAACAATTTTTTTACCTTTATCTTTGGTTTAATAAATGGCCTTTATAAATAAATCACGTTTGTTTTGTTTCCGGACCTTTATTTAACGTATAACTAGCCTTTTCCTTAATTTATGGCCATAAGTGCAGCTAATAAAACCTTTACCAAAACAGTTCCACAGATAAATCCAAATCTGTATAAGATTGCGAGAAAATTATCCTTATATAGAGGTCAAGGATTTAGAAACTGCTCATGTGAACAATCCAAAATACGTCACAAAAGGCTTTACATGCAAGAAATGGAAAACATTTTGCAACTTGAGAAGTCACAAATCAACATTTTAATAAAATTGAATAAAAATTTATTATTACATTCATAAAAAAAAAGTATTTAAAATTTTACTAAAAATATCCTTTTTGTTTTCAGAAATGTCAGCAAAATTCCATTTCTCTTTTAATTAGTTTAGAATAAATATTTTTTATTTCAATGATTTGTATTACTTATAATAATGTTCAATTTACTAAATAAATACTTTTAAATGACTCAAGGTTAAAATAACATCTTCCATTAAATTATCTTTTACCTAACAGGATTTGATCAAATCCCCAATTTCATCATTCCCTTGTGACATATATAAGCCGAGCCCCTTTAAGTTAATTAAAAAATATACAGAAAGTTATAACATAGCAAACCTTCATGAATATTGAGACATTTTACTCTCTGAAAATGTCCTACAAGGGGAGGGGATGGCTAAGGAAATTCCTTTTGGAACGAGACTTGGTGTAATAGTAGTACTCCCCCTTAGGGTGTTCAATCTTCAATGTATGAGCGCCAAATGGCCAATCAATTCTGAGAAACTAGCCTTCGAAATTCCTGCTTAGCTTTTATACAATTTTTAATTTTCTCCAGTGATGCAGTTGGTAGTGCACTTGTTTCCACGCAAACAGATAGGGTTCTAATCGCGTGCGATGGACTTTTTCTTCCATTTATTTTTTTTAATTAATATATTTTATAGATTGTTATATTACATATATTTTATTTATAATATATTGTATTTCACATTATGAAACTATTAGTGACTAATTTTTATATAAGATGTTATTTAATATTTATTAATATAAAAATATATTTAGAAAATGTAATAAATATTTATATAATTACAGTAGTTATTTTATTTTATAAAATACAAAATAATTACATAAAAATTTATTAAATATTAAATGAAGATTTTAAAAATTAAATGAATTGGGTAAAAAAGTTGATTGCGCGATTTGTACCCTATCCATCCGCATAGAAAGCAGGTGCACTACCAACTGTGCCAATGCATTGTATAAAAGCTAAGCATGAATTTCAAAGGCTATTTTCTCCGAATTCATTGGCTATTCGACGCTAATACATTGAGGGTTGAACACCCTAAGGGAGTACTACAATTACACCAAGTCTCGTCCCAAAAGGAATTTCCTTAGTCGTGGCCTTGTCTTGTTCGTTCAGGTTTTTTTGGTGTATTGATGAAAATAAAGTTAACACAATTACGTATAGACTATACATGTTGATTTCAATAGTTAGAATTCTTAAATGTTCATGACTTTTGGTATGTATTGAAGCACAATGGAAATAATTTAATAACATAGAAAACAGAACCATTTATTAATCAAATTTACAAATAGTAAAAAAAAATCCATTTACAATTCAACGGCCCTACATCTATACATTTCATGCTCTTTTACGCATCAGAATTCACAAATCAAATATGCCCAAACTTAAAAAGATCTTCACAACATAACGTACAAATTCTCATTAGAGTCAATACATTAATCAATATAATGTTACCTAAATTTAAAAACAAATTTCAGATTTTTAAAGGATTAAATTATTTCTTAATTAAGTCCTAAAGTAGTCAATTAATTTTTCATTCATCCATTATATGATGAGGAAGAAATAAACCAACCTTTTATGAGCTATTTAAACTTTCAGCTGAATAAAAAAATTCAGATTAAATCACTGAACTACAGGTTTCAAAATATGTATTGAGATGTCAAAAATTACTATATAGCAGTAAAGAGAAAATATATGTTTTACATAGATAACAAACAAGGAATTTAAAAAGTATTGGAGAATCTGTAATAAAAAACGCATACGTATTATTTGCAAAACTTAAGGTAATTTGATTATGTTTGCCAGAGAATCAGAAACACTCCAAGTGTTTGAGATAAACAAGTATTTTGATTAAAATTGTACTGTTAAATCGGTTCTTTATTCTTAATAGAACTGAGAATAAAAGAAAATTGCTGCATATATGCAATAAACGATCTAGAACATTTAATAATACAATTTTCAAATACAACTCTAATAAAGCCTTTCAAAATATAAATTTAAACATTTAGGACTTAAAATTTAGAAACAAAAAAACGTCAATTATCAGCAAATCATTAAAATATTCATTCATGCATTATTTTACAATGTAAAAATTACACATATTTACATAGTTTTCAATTCTGTACATAACATGCAAATAAGGGTTGCAAAACATGCTGTTTAAATTTGAGATTTGATTGCATAATTGAAAATTATTATTGAATACAAATTTTAATATAGATGGTAAATTAAGTCTTTTGAATCACATTTCTATACTAATTTCAACATTTTAGATAAAAACAATCAACACTGAATTGCATGCAAAAGAGGTTGTATTCAACTATTTGGTGTGCCACTATAAAATCCATTTAGTTTTAACATGAAAATCACTTAAATTCAAATGATCAACAGGACATCAAAAAATTCATAATATATATAACGCATGAAGTAACTTCTGTGTCACTTAAATTTCCATATAGTATTCCAGCAATTTTATATAGCTAAAAGGTTTTAACAGTAGTATTAATGCCATGCATTTGAAAAAAGAGGCCAAAAAGTAATAAATTTACCTCATAGTCACAACAAAATTAAAACTTTAGAACTGATGCACATTTAAGTAGATACTATTGCTGGGAAAAGTAACATTTGGAAAATTCCCTTTCTTAAATTTATCCTTTTCAAGAAATGCTCTGAAAGGTGTTTACATGTATGCAACATGCCTGGGAGCATTTTGAAATTTGAATCAATTTACAAGAAAAAATATTATGCCAGAAAGAAACTTTAAGATAAACCAAATTTTATATGGAGACATTAAAAAAATTTATGATGCATTAATTTGTTTCTGAAATGACTGAATAAACCATAGAATATCTTGAAAAACACCTAAATAGAAATAATTAACTATTGAAACACTGTGATATGCAAGTTATAAAAATTTATCATAACTGTTCACATATGGAAACAAAAGGCTTGAATAAAAAAATTTATCCTTAAGTGCATTTTCAAAACCTAATGAAAAATGGATGAAAAAAATAAGACTGGATACAAATGAGAAGAGCTCCTTTGCCAAGAAGACTGAATAATATTACTGTTTTATATACAGTTGAAAATGCACTCTTGGATTTTTTTTAAATTCAATGAAATTTAACTATGAATCAAATGTTACATTTAGATAAGGTCCGTCAAAAGTAGGCATTTTAACTAATCAATTGAAGCTTCATACTAACCTGTAACATATTGAATTTACCAGTAATTATAAACATCAATAAACTAAAATGAGCAATATTTAACAGACAGAAAAGTGAAGACTCTGACGCAATGTGTTTCCCTTTACTCAAGTATATTTATGTCTTCATCTTCTAAAACTGAATCAATAACTACCCTTTTCTCATAAACAAAAAATCCACTCTTTTGTTCTTTTCGTATCTGTTTTTGACGCTTCAGCTTTATCCGTTTTTCTTCCGCTGGAAAGGACATATTTTGCTTTTGCTGTTCCTACAACAGATTAAAGAATGTCAGGTAAAAATATTGACAATTGATTCAGATAAGAACACTTGCAAAATTATTCAATTTGTTGGGGAAAAGAATTAAAAAATATACTTCTAAGGCAGCGTTTCCTAACCTGGGGCACGCATACCATTGGAGATACACAAATTTCTGGTTGATAGAAGGCAAAAAAAGACAAAAAGTAAATCAAACAATATTATTGAAAAGTTTTTTTTCCATAATTGATAACAATTATTTTAATACTATACAGTAAAATTGTTAATATGTACAATTGATCGAAAATCCGGCAATCAATATCGTTTTATAATGAATTTTGAATTTAGAGATGTTAGTTAACAGTAACTTGAGATTGCTCCACCACTGTTGTGATGAAGATGCACTCTTGTTCATTTCACACAGCTAACAAGTGACAAGTTATTGTTAATGATTGTATCATCTTTGTTTATTAAAATTTATTGATCCTGGTATGAATTAACTTTTTTTTAATAAGCCACGGATTAGTGGTTAAGTACCAGTATGTGCCAAAATCTCAAGTAAAACACAAAAAGTGATGTATTGCTGAGTTCTTCAAATGACAGGTCTGAATGGGTACAAAATGTCTTCAATTCTAAGAGGCATAAAGACAAAACATTGTGCTGAATATGAAACCTTCGTTTTTTTCACGACATCTACATGCAAAACACATTAATAAGTAATATAAAAAAGTTTTTAATTCAAATTCCTATATAGGTCAAAATTTTTTTTTATTATTTTAGTTACTTTTTATTAAATAATTACAATTAATATAAATATGTATGACAGAATCCTTATATGTGGCAAAATAGAAAGCAGATTTTCCTCGCAATTTTCCATTTCCCTTTCTAGATACCATGTTGGATTTTTTCATTTTTTACTATTCATTCATTCATTAAATTATTCCAATAAAAAAGTATAGTAAAAAGAAATTACATTCTCAGAAATTAGGCCATCCCAGGTGGGATTCAAACCCATGACCTTTCGATTAGAGTTCAACGTGCTATCCATTGTGCTACAGGGACACAACAAGCGATTTTCCTTTTTATATATGGTGTTGGGCTATTATTTTCTACTATTTATTCATTGATTAAATTTAATGAATTAATATTTGAAAAACTATCAACATGAAGTGTCCTCCACTACAAGTTTAAAAAAATGCATTTGAACTTGAGTAGATGAATAAAAAGTATTTTATTAACGATTGAAAATTTGTGAAAAAGATATATATATATATAATATATATATAGGGAGAGTGAACTAAGAGTAGAAATTTAAAAAATTATTATCTTTGTTTTTGAAAACATGTAAAAGAGCAAAAGAACTAGTCTATTTTATCATTTTACATTCTACCTGTTAAGAAGGATACTGAATGTGCAGTAGTTACCATATGTGGTTATAGCCATCAAATAAGAGAAAAATTAATTTAACCTAGTATAAAGGATGATGTTGACCTTATTGATTGACCAAAAATATATCCAAAGTATTGTATTCCTTTTTCAAACAATATGCTATCAAGAAGAATTCATGATATATCCGACGATATTGAGGAAACAAGAGACCACAGGCATAACAAACAATGCTGTATTGCTTGTTATATATTAAAAACAATTAATTTGATGAGAATCTTTTACATTGTCATTTTCTCTTCACACGAGCAATGGGTGAAAAAATATTTGAAAGCTACTGATGATTTTATATTGAAAAGTATTAATTGGTCAAATTGTTGTTGATTGCATACTGATGATGCCATCAATGCCAGGTTCATATACTGGTATTCGCGGACGCATCTTCAACAAATCTCTTAATGTAATTTGGAGCTAATGCTGTATCCATGAGCAAAATCTAGTAACAAAGCGCCTTCCAGAAGAATTGAAACTCGTTCTGAATAATGCAGTAAAGATTGATAAATTTTATAAAGAGAAGCTCCATAAACTCAAAACACTTTTTAAAGTTATGTGCGAAGACTTGATGGGTCTTCATACTTTGCTACCCTTTCATACAGAAGTGAGTGGCTATCTCATAGTAAGGTGCTTATTCGAACTTAACGGAGCACAGGGGTTTTTTAAGACAATCCTTTTGATCTTCAAAATTGCATGGTTTTAATTGGCTTCAGCTTCTTGCATATATATCTGATTTTTTTATTTTTTTTGCAAATAAATAATTTAAATTCGACAATTTAGAGCGAATTGATAATGTTAAAGTTAAGTGATTAAATTGAAAGTATGATAAAAAAATTAGATTTTTGGAAATAGCATATCGAAAACGATTCGAAGCATTCGAAACTCTTCATATTTTTTTGTTTCAAAATAAGGTTAGTCTATCTCAAGATGTACGAGAAAATATAACAGCACATTTAATATTATTAAAATTGTCCCATTCATGGAACATTTTCTAAAACCCAAAAATACAAATGATAATTAGATTTCAAACCCTTCTATGAAGAAAATTTAGAAGAAAGCTACATTATCAATAAAAGATACAGAAAATTTAATATAATTATATGACAGAACTTTCCACATAAAATTCAAATGACAATTTTTTATTAAGTATTGAACATGAACAACTTTCTGAGAAAGCTCTTAAACTATTATTACAGTTTACTAGTACGGAATTAGTATATTTTTTTTCTTCATAAATTTTTTTAAAAATATTGGAACAGATTGAACACAGCTGTAGACTTAAGAGTATATACCACACATGTTTTGAACCAAATTTCAAAAGATTATGTTCTTTGAAACAAGCACAAGGATCTCATTAAATTTAATAAAAATATTTGATCATGATAAAAAAATAAATTAATTGGATTTTTTATAATTAATAATTTATAATCATTTATTAGTAAATGAAGTATGACAAAATAGTAGATAAGTATGAAACTTTTAACAAACACACATATATATATATATATAGTTATAGTGAATTTATAATTTCATTGAGTTTATATAATCCTGCATGGTGTTTAGGCATGTCTCAATCTAAATTTTGTCTCATTTTGTAATGTGAATACATGGTCACCATATGAAAAAAATATAATGCAAATAAACACACTCAGAATAACAAATTTCATGAAATACAATTGCTTTTGCCAAATGGTACATGCTGTACAACCAAGTGGTATGTGAGCCACAAAAAGTTCGGAAATGCTGTTCTGAGTAAACGATTCTTAAATTGTAATCCACACACTCCTTGCAATCATTTTTCAACAAGTTGGCAACTACATAAAAGGCTTCTGTCCACAACCATAATCTATTTGGAACAAATAAATGATGAAAGTAGTACCATACTAATTTCCAAGTTAGGTCATGCAAGGTATAGCTGCATTTATCATGCAGCAGACTACACTTCATAGCATGTCACAACTAAATCAAAACGCATCATTTGCTGCTCATTTTACGAGACAATAGTTCAAGAAAATTTAGAATGTTGATATCTTGTCAAAAAAACTAATGACATTTATCATAAGCATCTGTAAATAAGCATTAATATTTCAAATCCAGCAAAGTAAATGGTTAAGTCATACCAGCATTACAACACTGAAGATGGTATGCAGTGAAAAGTTTATAACTTAAAATCCCTTAAAAAACACAATGTTCCTTAATGTCTCTTCCGAAAAGATATTCTAAAAAATGTTACAAAACATAATATTTGGCATCTCTACAAATGATGTGCATTTCTATCATCTGTAGCCAAACAGTTGTGTTTTAACAGCACAACATTTTCAAATTAGATAAAACTCCTACAATGCAAATGCTTAATGATAGATGCAATGCTTAAAGAATGAAAATATAATTTTAAAAATATTTTGATTATTCAAATGTTAAACTAGACATTGCCATTTTTTATTGAACACGATTTCACAGTTTAAAAAGTGGTTTTTATATTATTGAACAGCAAAAGGATTTAAATTAATAGTACTTCTCAAAACACTGCCCGTAAGATCAAAATTTTCAAAAGCTTACAATAAAAATATTACCTTTTGAGATTTTCTTTTTGTTTTTGTATAAGATGCATTTTTTCTTGATACCAATTTTGATGAATTATTTGTTTTTTTGGAACTTAAGGAAGAAGAACTGTTTAATGACTTTGAAGATTTCTCCACTAGACGTTTCTGTTTAATAATAAAATCTTTGACCTTCTGCAGTTTCACATCATTTAAATTAGAGCTATCTGCAAAAGAATTAAATACAGTTAAAAGCTTTTAAATGAAATTTCTTAAATGAGTTAACAAAAGAGAATTAAAATTTAAATAAAATTGAGTGGCACATTTAGAATGCAATTCAAATAACAAATGCATCAATGTTCCAATAAAATTTAAGTGCTTTTCCATTTCGTCGGCACAAATTTAGACAAGCACTTTAACGTCATGTGCGCAAGTGCGACAGTAGTAAACAAAAAAAATTAATAAATGTTAGTTCAAAGAATGTTTACTTTGGAGGAATAATCCTTAATATTGTTTAAAAAATTTTAAAAGGTCTTTCATTTCCCTTTTCTGCATAAATTATGCGAGATAACTATCCAGATGATGCACCATTCTGCTATGTTTCTCCATTTGGTGCTATCCCACATTCTTTCAATTTTTTGAGGGTGTATTTCAGTTTCTAGATCAATAAAATTATATTTATGGTTCATTTATAAATGCTCAAAACTTTCCTCGTCCAACTTTTCAGTACAATAGGATTTCCACAGAACGGGATACATTATACTCCCCTTTTTGGTATTTTCCTTAATTGCTTCTTAATATGATTCTCATGGTTCTTTTGACACCTTCACAAAGAAACGTTTATTTCACAGTAAGATCCATCCTGAATTGTTTTTACACTTAGTAAACATATCTTATTTTTCTATCCTATATTCCAGCAAAGCCAAACATTAGCTCAAATTACCACCCAACTGAATGATGATGCCAGTCGTACAGTCAGTTAACAAACTATACAATGCTCGCTACATCGTATGGGTTTCGGAAGCCGACAACCTACGAGAGTACCATTGCTCAATGCTCGCCATAGGTACACGTCTTGCCTGGGCAAGACAGCATGGAGACTGGAGTGTAGAGGACTGGAAATAAGTATCATGGAGTGATGATCTCCATTCCAACTACTTAACGCCGACAGGAGACTGAGAATATGGCATCAGGCTCATGAAGCCATGGATCCTGCATGCCAGGTTGGAACTGTACAAGGGCAGGGTGGCTCAATCATGGTCTGGGGTGTTTTTCATGGCACTATTTGGGATCCTTGATGCATGTACCTACCTCAATGCAATTCGGTACATAGAGTTGCTGGGCGATTATCTCCATTCATTTATGCTGTTCTACTATCCACAGTAATGGAATTTTCCAGCAAGACAACTGTACTTCTCACAGGTCCCAGCTAGCCTCTGGCTGTTTGGTGAGCATTCCTCTGACTTTGTCATAAATTGGCCACCTAGAAGCCCAGATTTAAATCCTATTGAGCAACTTTGGGATGATTTGGAACAAGGCCATCACACAGCACCAATGAACCTTACTGAATTATGGACAATTTTTAGCCAATATTTAGCAAGCCATTCCCATGGAACATTTCCAGAAATTTGTTGAATCCATGCCTCATCATGTGGCAGCCGTTATCAAGGCCAGAGGAGGGTAGGTATCCCAAATTTAGTGTGACACTTCAGTGTATTTTTCTAGTATAAAATGTGTTTGTCATTTTTTTATCCTATACCTTAATACTGAAGGAGCTATCTCTTTGCAAGCTTAAATGAAAAATTACTCATTTCTGGTATATTTTGAAATTCTAAAAACTTTATTTTATAGGTGTATGGATTAAAACACTTATGTATGAATATTTCTGCTTGAAAACATGTTCAGCATTCAATTCATGCATATACATTAGGCAAATACAGTCTTAAAGATTTACATCAAAAGAGTCATACAATACAATCATAAATGTAGAAACAAACAGATTAAAAAAGATAAAAGCTTGTTGCCAAATTAACAGAATTTACAAAAATTACTTATATAGTTAAAAATATAGAAACTATAACAGTCCAATTACAGTCCAGAAACTGTAAACAGTCCAATAAAATTTCTTACATAAAACAATTATAAAATACCTAAGGCAAATTCTTTGTCATCTGGTGCTATAACAGCTGTTGGATCAATGATCTTTATCACTTCCATTTGTTCCCGCTTACTCATGTGAACTGTAACTTCAGATAAGGCATGCAAGGTATTTAACTGTTCATTAGGCAACATGTGGGACCTAAGACATTAAAAAGCAGAAGAAATGAGAAAGTACCAAATAGCAGTATACAGATAAGAATTTCTTTAGTTACTACAAATGGCTTTAGAAATTATAAACCAACAAAAAGGTTACTTCCCACAAAAACATTCTGTTCAAAAAAATTCCAATAAATATTAAATATAAAACTCTTGCATTATGATTAAATTTTGTTTCCATTTTTGAAATTAGAGAAAATCCTTAATTCTTCAAACACTAAAAAATCTAAAAAAAAGAATCATCAATATTATTAATTTCAAAGATAATATGGAAAAAAATTTCTTAAATTAAAACTTTTACAATATCTTTTAGGCTTATTTAATACTGATTGAATCAGACAATAAATGCTACTCAATTTAAGATTGATAGTATGAATTATGATGTTAAAATGAAAAGGCACCTGTTGAACAATACTAAATTAAGGTAATCTTGAAAAGCTAAATATAAATTTGCATATGTTATATAATGTATTATATTCTTCATTGAGAATGCATTGAATTCTTAAGGAGACACAGTATGATTCATTGACAAAAATCTGTCAAAAATCAAACCTAATTCTCCTTTTAGCCTAAATTATTCTTTATATACTTTTCTATAACCTCACAAAATTTGAAAGCTCTAAACTTAAAAAACGCAGAATTGAGAGATTTTGCTTTCGTTTTTATTCACATCCCTACGGCAAATCAAAACTTTAAATTTACTTATCTCAGAAAGATTAAGTAACTAATTTGTCTTCATTTAAAATACCAAGGCTTTTTTTTGTATTGTGCCTAATGCTTTGAATTTTTTTTACCTATTGCTAATAGTACATGTAACAAAAGTTGGTATGCATTTTTGAATTAAAGCAATACTTATTTTTTTTAAATAATTGAATCCAGAATTCATACATTTTTTAAGGAATTTTCAATAAGCATTCATAAAAAGAAGTATTGTACGAATACCATACACACAATTGTGTTATCGCAAAACCCATACCAACTTTTTTTTAACTTAGTTTGATGTACTTATAAATGAAATTTCATGCATGAACATAAAAAAAATTTGTAGGAGTAGTAGCATTTTAAAATCCCTTCACAAATTTTAAGTTTTTCTTTAAAGAATTAAATGGCTAGCTTTTTATAAAAATTTTAAGCAGAAAATCTGTTTTACATAGTATACACCAGGGGTGGCCAACCCGCGGCATGCGTACCACGGTGGAGTTGTAATAGTGGCACACGAAGACTTACTAAAAATTTTTTAATTTTTTCAAAATTTTAATGAAATGCAGTTATTTTAGACAAAAAACCCCTCAAAATTTGTGAATGTGAATAAATATTTTCTACTACGAATATAAAAACTAAATATCACTCAAAACTAGCTGATATGCACAAAAAGCAACTAAATTTTGTTAGCATCTTCAACAGCTAATCCCGATATACATGATTGAGGGGAAAAGGTACAACTTCAAAAGCCACATTAAGTGCTGATGTTTACTAATTATTTAGAAGAAAATGTTTTAAATTACTTATTTTTATGTGCCTAACCTAATTGATTGAGCCTGTAAAAAGTTTATTAACAATAGAACCTAAGCAGTATTTTTGTCTTAGTATTATTTTTTTAATTACCACTGCATAGACTTGCATTAAAAAGTGTTATTTGAGTGAAAATCCCATAAGCTAATTAGTAACAACTTTTTCACCTTTTTTATTGTTTAATATTTGGAAAAATTTAAAGTGGCACACATAAATTTTTTTATCAGAAAGTGGCACTCTTCCCAAAAAGGTTGGCCACTCCTGGTTTACACACACACATATATGTGTGTGTGTATATATATAGGAGGCAACTATAAAATTTTTGAAAATCCTTAAATTAAAAATGTGTGTAAATCGTACCATGAAAGAAAAGAATTAAAACATAAGTAAATATACTACATATATAATTACAGTATAAAATTTACAAAGATGAATTTACCACAACTTGGTTGACAGTAAATAATCAATAGCATTTCCCTTTACAGAAGTTTCAGGATTAAAACTAGAAACACACACAGGTTTCTCTTTTTCAAGGCTCTCTTCTTCATTAAACCATTCAGCTGTTGAAAAAAATGAAAAAAACCATCACTTTAAATAAATTTTTAGCAATACCAAAACCAACTTACTAAACATTTAAACAAGACTAAATCAAGATTCACTCTCAATTAAAAATAAATCCAAATTACAAAATTAAGGTTTTAAAACTGACTATCAAAATAAATATCAAACACTTTACAAGAAAAGATTAAAACATGAAATAATCTTGTCAAATGAAAACCATTAAACAAAAGAATAAATTTTGCCTAATAAAATGCACAGAAATTGGACTGAATCAGTGCATATTTAAACAAATCATACCAGAAAAAATTGCTATTCTTGATGAGCTGAAAATGTGTTGAAATAAATATTTCCACATGTTAAGCATATTTGATAAGAGCTCTAGATTTAAAAACAGTTGCATGAACATGCATGCAGTTAACATAACACATGAACATTCCCACTGTTTTTTAAAAAGATTAAAACAGACAATACAATTAAAATAAGTATGAATTCCACTCACTTGTAACATTGTTATCCAAAATTTCAGAGACAAATGAGTCTGATATATTGAAAAATTCTAATTCTTCAAACACTAATCCATCATGATCTGATGAACATGAGCTTACATCATTTAGAGTTGAACAGCCAGGCCAAAATGAATTTCTGAAATAAATTTTATCATTTTGAGTAATCCCTTGACATCAACCTCACAATCAAAATTTAATGTACAGTTCAAATAAATTTCAAATTGAGTTAAGATAACCATGCAATTAATAACCTTTGATAAATGTTTCCATGAAAATGCTATTTAAATATTCATTGCACCATTTTCTTAAATGTAGTGGTTTGTAAATTGTTTTACTGAAACTTCTACTGACAAAGAAAAGCCTTAAGATATATAATGTTTTTTTAAAAGAAAACTATTAAACTTTACTTGACAAAGTCAAGGAACAGAATAACTATATATGATACCATGAAAATAAAAGGTATCTAAAAAGCAATTAACAATCTATTAAAAGATGTAATAGGCCATAAAAAAAGATGATCCACAAGTTTTTTGGGATTGAAGATAACATTAAATGAATTTTTTCTTAAAATCAAGAATGAATTGTCATCTTTGATACCTTCAAGTTTTATGCAGCTTTAAATCCTCATATAACTTACTGCCAGGACAACAAAAAGGTGAATTTATGATGACTGTTTATGAAATAAGGTAGGCAAAATACTTAATCTACAGTATTCTTACCATAAAATAAATAAAATCTCAGGTTAACTCTTTCCCTGGAGTAGGCGCGATAACACGCCGAGACAAATCCAACTCTTACCTGGCAACGGCGTGTTTTCACGCCTTGACGTGCACCAACATTCAGGTTGGTTCGCCCTGTTCGCTCCAACTAACTAACAATTAACTAATAATTAATTAAGCTCTTAACTAACAATTGCAGTTACAGGAATTTTTTTATTTTAATAATTAAATAATTAAGCTCTTAGCTAACAATTGCACAGTTACAGGTTTTTATTTTAATTATTAATTAATTATAAAAACAAATAATAAATTATTAATTAATATTAATTAATAATTTATTATTAATTTTAACAATAATTAATTATTTAATGAATTACTTTTACCATCAATTAATTAATTATTACTTAATTCATTGATATTAATTAATTAATTGATCATTAATTAATTGATTAATTAAATAAGCTCTTAACTAACAATTGCACAGTTAAAGGAATTTTTTATTTTAATGCATGCGTTTCAGCCATTTAATTGTTAAATTGCCTGCCAGACTTGGGTAGGATTTAAATACCCCTTGCCGCCAGGGAAAGAGTTAATTTGAAAATTTACTTAATAGTATTTTGTACATCTGAAAAAATACAATGTGCAACAATAAACATAATAAAATTTAAATTGTTAAATTTTATCATCACTCCCTTCCATTGCTCCTGTGATTTCATATTCCTGAAATGAGCATCAAATTCACAAGAGTTTTAAAAATTATAATAGAATTTTGAAACACACTGAAGTGCCAGAAAAACTAGTACAAACACACATGCAAATAACAGAAGTGCAAACTGAAGCAGTTTGCAAAGCTTATGCAAAACAATTAAGCAGGTGATCATGATTTAAGAAACTAAAGAAGGTCTAGTAAAGTGAGATAGGTAGAAATATTTCTGAAGTAGAGATGAAGTTTAGATTTTCATGCAAGAACCATAGCAAAAGAACAATACAAACATCAAAATTCTAGAAACAAAAACTTCACTGAAATTGGGACAGTTCATGGGGCAAGGGGGACCAGAAAGTGTAAAGAGACATTTGCATTGCAAGGCATCAATGTGGAAATAATGCAAAAGGTGTGACAAGAGATTTCAGAGCCAAAGGCTCATTCACATATCTTTGATGATTGCAACACACAAAAATATATGCCTTGCCAACACCAACATCAATGGATGGTTGATGACTGAAAGCATGTTATCTGGTCTGATGAATGGCATTATCAGATGTATTGGTGTATGGAGATAACTCCAAGAAGGCATACTCTGCATGGAAACAGAAGAACGTTCAAGCTTCCTTGGCTAGTTTTGCATGAAATAGGAATTCTAGCAAGTCTACAGACGGTTCTGACAGATAAAACCAGTATAAAAGCATTTCTTTCCAATCACTCGTTCAAGAATTGTGTGCATTTTGGAAGTCCTGGACAATGCAACATCACACATGAAAATTGCTTCCATTTGGTTTTTATTGTCATAATTACCAACAACATTCAAGGTTAAGACAGCTATTCTCACAAACATGATGCATCATTTAGAGAAAAGGTTTAAATGACTAATTTAATGAAAACAATTTTAAAAAAATAGCAATTTAAAGCATAACATTTGGAAATGGATTAATCTACAAATAAAATTTCTGTTTTTCCTAGAATGAAGAACTTTAGAAGTGAATCAGAAGGAAAAAAGCAAAGCAGCTCTGAACAAGTTAAACTACCTTCATAAAAAAAAAGCTATAAGCATTCAAATAGAGCAAAAATTTAAAAGTGAACACTAGATATATGAAGTGAAAATCTTATTCTTAACACTGTTTTTCATTTCACTTGTCAATTAACACTAAACCTACTGACAGTTCTTGTATACTTATTCCTACTTGCCCTCGATCTAATTGATCCGTAATTAAAAAGTTATCAATTTTATTATTCAATGCTACTCCTAATGCAAATATATACTAATAAAAAAATTTTAAAGTTAATTACTGAGGGAAGTTAAAGAAAATTTTAATTTGGTCCAACATTGCTTCTATTATGAGATAAGTTTCTGCTGTTTTTGAGTTTAGGAAGTTATAGAATTTGAATTTTTACTAGATTAGATATTACACTGAAAGCTTGAGAACTAGCTCAGAGACATGGCTCTCTGCTTAAAGAATCCTCAAATTAATTGTTGCTATCATGTGGGGAGATTAGGGGCAACTCCGCTAACAATGCAAGTGAAAGTAACTAATTTCTCTAAACTTATTGCTATTGAAAGAGTATTGGTTTTAATTATATTTTCTAAGGGAGAACTTTTTTTTAGGCTTGAGGAATCTAGAGCACTTTGTATAACAGGCTGTGTGTCCATATTCTTGGCAATTTATACAATATGTGGATTCTCCTGCCTCTCCTTAATTTCACAATTTTTCGTAAGTGGTCCTTTCTACATTTAAGCATCTTGGTTTTAGATGACAGCTGCAGTATAAAAAAATGTTGCAGTTAAGACAATGATCCTCCAACGAGGAATATCTACTTTAACTTGCATTCGTCCAAGGGGATTTAATTGAAAAATTTTCTGGTTATTTTCATTCCTAGGCAGGGTTATCTAGAAGAATAGAAAGGAGACTTTTGTCTTTTTTGAAGAAGCTGACTAGGTTTTTCTACTCTTCTAGATTATTCTGAATTTTTTTCCATTTTGATTAAAATTGGGGAGAACTTTTATGACTATTTTCATTTTTTGTTTCAGTTTAGACTTGATAGCATAGTATTTGAATATTACTCTCTACCAACATATGAATGAGACTGGATACTCTTCACTCTGTTGGTATATAATTTAATAAAATCTCCAGAGAGGATTTATTTTGTTTGGAAATTTTTCAATTGTTTTATTTTATCTTTATAATTAGGTTTAATCTCAGCATTATGGGCAAAGGAGGTTTTGACTTAAGAGTTATTTCCATGGCAAGATCAGGGAACATTGTTGCTCTACGTCTTGTTCTAGTTGAGAGAAGTTACTGGTAGTTTCTATGGGTTCGGGAGTTTTAGGGAAGGGAGGTCTGGTGGTTTCTTGCGGAAAACAAGTTTTTAACACGCTTTTATAAATTTCACTTGCATGTAACAGAATCTTGGAACTCTATTTACCCTTTAAAAGGTCAGATTAATTCGAAATTTTGCACACTTGTCAAGGACCGATGACAATACAATAATTTCATAAATTTGTTCCATTGTCCTTTACAGAATCGTCAGGAATAAGGATAATAGATTTTGGTGACAATCCCATATACCACTTCCAGATTGGCAAATTATTGCATACCATTTTTAAATTTGGCGACTAATTCCATATACCGATTTCAGATTTAGCGTCTAAAAGAATAAGGTGTAACTAAAGCGAGTGTTTTGAATTTAAACTGATTATATGCAAGTATAAAATACACATGCGTTAATAGAAATAAAACAAACAAAAAGTGTTCTGTATCCAAGAAAGTGGAAGGTGGGTGTGTGTTAGCAATTCTTACCATAATATAAACATTTTTCTGAAAATGAAATAAAAAAAAGGTTCGTGCATGTGAAAAAATAATTTACATTCTAACTGCTAAATATTTTTTATTCTTATAAAGCAATACGTTTGGAAGTGATGATACGAATTAACATTATAGGAATACGTTTAAAAAGGGGATAAAACGATTGACACTTAATATTACCATGTTTTTATTAACTCGCTTTCTTTAAAGTCTATAAGGGTTGAATTTTGTAATTGATTTTAAACTGTGTGACTC